>JAJPUD010024258.1:0-18950 GCA_023553655.1 Myrmecobius fasciatus | reverse complement strand
GTAGTGACCGCCTTGTGTTGCTTCCTCTCCTGTGCCTCCCTTCTCCCTCAGCATGGCGAGGACACATTTAATCGAGCCAAGCTCCTCAACGTTGGCTTCTTAGAGGCGTTGAAGGAAGACCCTGCCTATGACTGCTTCATCTTCAGTGATGTGGACTTGGTGCCCATGGACGACCGCAACCTCTACCGCTGTGGGGAGCAGCCTCGCCACTTTGCCATTGCCATGGACAAGTTTGGCTTCCGGTGAGCGAGGCTCTTCAGCTTCCCTGGGGGCTGGGAATAGAGGCTTGGGGGTCTTTGCTTTCAGGTCCTATTAGAGTGCCCAGCCCCCTTCCTGCCATTGCCCTCGAAGCTTTCTCTCAGCATGAGGGGTGAGTGGAGCCCTTGGGCCCATGCTGCTAGTCTGAGCCCCTTTGCTCTTGGCTTTCTGCAGACTGCCCTATGCCGGTTACTTTGGGGGTGTATCAGGTCTGAGCAAGGCTCAGTTTCTGAAGATCAATGGCTTCCCCAACGAGTATTGGGGCTGGGGAGGTGAGGACGACGACATCTTCAACCGGTGAGGCTGGGACTTGGGTTGTGTGGAGGGTGAAGTGGAGTCGGTGGGGACTGGCCTCGAGAGTCAGCCAGGCTTGGGGGGGGGGGAATTGGAGGCACGGGCTTGGGGTGCTGGGCTAAGTGGGGATGAGAAAGACGGGGGGGGGTATCTGTAGGGGCAAGGGCAGAGGGCTGGGCAGTTAAGGGTTAACTGGGCCTTCATCGTTGCCCCTGGCTCCGAGATCTTTACCAGCCTAAGTCCCACCCCCCTCCATTTCCCCTAGGATTTCCCTCTCAGGGATGAAGGTCTCCCGCCCAGACATCCGCATCGGCCGATACCGAATGATCAAGCATGATCGGGACAAGCATAATGAGCCCAACCCCCAGAGGTGACCCCTGACTCCCCCCCAGATGGCCCCTGACCCTCGCCCTCCATCCTGACATGGTACCTCCCCTGAGTGCCTTCAGGCAGCCTGAGGCACAGTTAAGAATAAAGACCTCAGCAGTTCTTGAGAAAACCATTTTTATAATTTAAGTACGTTTAGAGTTAGATTCGGTGTTTGTGCCCATCCCTCTTCTGGGCACTGTGAGGAACCTGCAGGTAGCCCTCCTAGCCCCAGGAACACCCAGCAAGAGGTTGGGCTTCTGTCTCTGGGGAGAGGCTGTGGCCTCTGTTCTAGAGACACTTCAAACCCAGTCACTCTGGGAAGAGAAGGCCCAGGGCCTAGAACATTCAGGGTGTGGAGGAGGTGGGACTAGAAGGCAAGTCTTTTTATTTATTTATTTGTTTGTTTTTGAGAGGCAATTGGAATTAAACTTGTTTAGTGTCACACAGCTAGTATTAAGTGTCTGAGGCCAGGTTGGAACTCTTCCTGACTCCAGGACTGGTGCTCTTTCCACTGCACCATCGAGCCTCCCTAGAAGGCTGGTCTTGAGACAAGTGGGAGAGCACACCAGGAGCCAGAGCCTGGTACACACAGCAGGCAAGCAGGCCCCTGAGAGATGAGCTGGAAAGGGTGTGGTGGGAGAGGAGGCTGGAAAGACAGGTTGGCTCTTAAGCTTATGTGTGAGCTCATCAGATCTGGGCTTTTGGGTGACTGGAAGCATGGACTGGGGCCACCGGAGTGAGGGAAGGATTCATCAGGCTTTGGAGCTAGCCTGGAGAGAGGGAAGAAAGCAAGAGAAGGGGTCTGCTGGCAGGCAGGGGGTGGTGGTGGGGTGGTCCTGGGGATATGGGACCTGTACTCTGGACTTTGGCAGGGAAGACCTACCCTCTTAATAAAAGCACAGGATATAAAGCAATGGGAAGCCCAGCACTGGGGGGAGGGTTGGGGACACCCTGGGCTGAGAAGTCTGGGGAGCAAGTGGCCCCTGATGAGGGTCAGATTGCAGGGGAGAAGGGGAAAACACCGGCTAGAGAGAGAACAGACAATTAGGCAAGAGCCTGATGTGTTTGGAGGAATGGGTCGTGGAGAGTGAGGGTGAAATTTTGGGGGCGAGGTGAAGGTGGTCTTAGAAGCTTGGGAGAGGGACGAGATGGGCTCCAGGCTGGGAGTCAGAGAAATCACTGGCTTTTGTGTGTGAGCTTTAGAGTAGGAGCTGACAAAGCACTGAGGAAGAGGAGAAAACTGGATGCCCCGCCCTGCACTGGGTACAGGGAATCTCAAGACAAGTGAAATGATCCTTCTCAAAGGGCTACATTGGAAGCAGGAAAAACATCAGGAACACCGACATTATCGTGCAAAGTCAAGTAGATGTGGAATAATTGGGTTGAGATTTCCATCAATTCAGTGGTGCCACAAAGTAGAGGGAGTAGGGAGGGCATCCCAGGCAGAAGGGGTGGTCTGTGCAAAGGCCCAGAGATGGGAGATAGGAGATTGTCCAAGAAGCAAGGAAGCCAATTTGCCCAGATCGGAAGTACAAAGTAAAAAAAAGTTGGAAAGGTCAGAGAGAGCCAGGTTTGGAAGGGTACTGAACGCCAGCCAGGCAGTGTTGGATTTGATCTTAAAAGTAAGAGGGAGCCGTTGGAATTTGTTGATCAGGCATAGGAGTAGGGGTAGGGAACGTCGTTCAACCTCAAGTGGAGGATGGGCTGGAGGTGGGCAGAGCCGCCTGCACCCCAGGCTGTTGTAGTAGTCCAGGTGTGAGGTGATGGGCCCCGTGGCAGACACAAGGGGATGTGTTGGAGAGATGTTACAAAGAGAGAAAGGGACAGACTTTGGTAACAACTTGGTTATGGGGTGGGTAGGAGAGCAAGACATGGAGGATGTAAAACATTAAAGGTTGCACTTTCTGAGGTGGCCTCTTCCAGGGGGACAGCTCTCACTGCTCTCTGACCTGTCTGCCTTGGCAGCTTGCCCCCCTCTTCCTGATTCTGCCATCCAGGGCCACATAGAAGCCATAGGCTCGGGGACCTCAGAGGAGGAAACTGAGGTCAAAGTCCCTCAGCTAACAAATGGGGAATAAGATTGGAACCTGGAGCCCAAGTCTTCTGACTTGGCAGCTTATACTCTTTCTGCTTTGCCACGTTGCCTCTTCTCCATCCAATCCCAGGCTTCTTCCTGACAGCTCTTGAGGCTTCTCAGAATCCGCCACTTTCTTGGAAAAAATTCCTTCTGCCCCCAGGACTTCCCTGGCCTTCTTTGAAGACTTCCTTCCAGGTCATTTGTAAAAATTGGGCAAGTGCAGATGCCTGGGCCACTTCACAGAGACCAGTTTGGCAAATTGACAGGGAACCATTTATAATGATGACTCAGGATTCCAGTCAGGTGGGAGCTTAGCCACCTAGTCCAGCCCCCACCTGAAAAGGAATTGTACTATTCCATACCTGGCAAGTGGTCAGCTAGTCTCTGCTTAAAAACTCTGAGTGACGAGAACCCCACCATTTCCCAAGGAAGCTTACTCAACTTTGGGGCCCTCCACATTGGTGGGAATTCTTTCCCGATGTCATCCCTGCTCCCTCTTCTATCCCGCCATTGCTCCTGGTTGTGCCCTCTGGTTTCAAGCAGAGCTGATCTCTTCTTGATGTAGCCGGGACCCTTGACATATAGGATCCGTACCCTCCTCAATGTACGTGCCCTACAGCATTGCAGATCGCAGCCCCAACTTGCCTGCCTTTTGTGGTGACTTCTGCCCAGGTCGCCCCATCCCAGTCATATGCCCGAGGTTTCTTTTGCCTCTCTCTGGGCTGTTAGGTCCTTTACTCTTGCTCCCTGACCAGCCCATGAGTCTTGACTCTAATTCCTTCACTGGGACACTGTGGCTTTCATCCTTGCCATCACCCTTGGAGTGGCCCTTCACTCAGCTCTTGAGGCTGCAGCATTTCGTGACTCTTCAGCTGATGCTACAAAACTAGTTATTCAGAGGCAGCCATCTTTGCAAGGCAGTAGCACAGTCCGCTGGCCACCTCCTGTCCCTTTGCAGGATCTGGCCCAGCTCTGGGGCCTCTTGGAAGAGTTCTCTGGGCCATGTGTCTTGTGGCCCTTCTCCGCTCCCAATATTCTTGTTATTTTCCTGATTCTGGGTGATGCCGGCTCTCTCTTTGGAGGGTCCTGATATCATTGGCAAGAGCAGCCCTATTCCCTCTGGTCTTCCCTTCTTCCTGATGGGGCCCGGCCCATTGTGTTATGTCTTGCTTGAGATCTGGAATCAGAGTTGAGGTTATCCTGTTCCATCTTTTAAGGAGTAGTGTATCATTTTAATGAGGGAGATTTGTGGTGGAAACTGAATCTTCAAGGCCATGCTCTGCTAGGCTAAACTCAAGGAGGACTTGGTTTCTCTGTGACTTTTAGTTAGTTGAGTGACTGCTTGGATTTATGCATCTCTGTTCTTGGCTGCCTTTAGACATGTCTCTGAATCCATCTTATGGATGCTCTTGCTGGCCTATTTCTGGCCGTGATAAAGCCCCACTTTCCAGGGCACTGGGAACTTCTTCCCTTTCAGATACATTGAAACCGGATCCCTTGAGGGCTTTAGGATCCTGTGGCCTTGGGCCCAGGCCATTTCTGTGTGGGCTGCCCCAGCTGCAGTCTTTTCCCCTAAAGCCATTTCCCTTTTACAGAGTCCTAGAACTTAAGAGCTGGACAGAACTTCAGCAGCCAGTGGGTACCTGAAAAAAAGAATCCCTTCTAAGACCTCTCAGACAAGTAGTCAGCTCCTGCTTGCATTTCTGCAGGGATGGACAGCTCATTACCTCCTGAAGCAATCCATTCCATTTTGATTAAAGAATCAATGGACAGGAAGTCTTTCCCAAGGTCAGGTTTCTCTGCCGCTGCCTCCCATTGTAATTTTGTTTTCTGAGGCTAAGGTCTTTCAAGTCTTAGAAAATAGGAATTAGAAGACTCTCTAGTGCTTTCAGCTGCTGCTCCTTTGTCATTAACTCCAGGTTCTCCACCCTCCTGGTCCCCTTTCTTTGGATGCTTTCCAGGCTATGGGTTTTTCCAGCACAAGCCTGTGGATGACTCTGGAGCAGGACCCTGGACAGGGGATCGATCGCCTCTTGTTCCCAGCAGCTCTGCCTCTCAGTGTGGCCCAGATTCCCCTCAGCTTTTTGGGCCACCCTATCACACTTCTGACTTACATTGCATTTGTAGGCCCTGAAGATCCTCAGGTCTTAATCAGACAAGATGTCTGCTAGCCGTACCTTCTTGAATTGCAACTTTACATCGATCCCTCTTCAGTTTCATTTTATTAGACTCAGTTCAGTGCTCTGGTCTGCCCAGCTTCTTTCACTCCTAGTTTTGTTATCCAGCACATAGCCTGGTGTCAGCCAGATTTAATAAGTGCGTCATCTATGGCTTTGTCACAGTCGTCAATATAAAGGCGCCAAAGCACAGCACCAAACAGGGATCTCTGGATGTGGAAGTGCTCTTCTGGATACTTCCTACCAAATAGACGTAATAACATCTTTGACAATTCTTTCTCTTTGACCACACATCCAGTTGAGACTCTAATTGCATTATTGGGCAGCCCACCGGAAATACCTCATCAGATGCTTGCCTCATATCTAGGTAAATAGAGCTTTCAGTCAACCAGCATTTATTAAAGTGCCTACTATGTGCCAAATGCTGTTAAATGCTGGCGATTCAAAAAGGGGCAAAAGATAGTCCCTTGTCCTCAAGGAGTGTTTGATTGAATTGTAGTATCTGTAATCTGTAAGATCGATCATATTTTCCTTGGTTACCAGCCAATTAAACCTGCTGGAGAAGGGCACGATTTGTTCTTGAAGACACAATCCTTTTTGTAATCACTGCTTTCTATAATGACTGTTCCTCAATGGTCTCTTTAATAATAAGTCCTAGGATTATGCCAGGAATTAATGTAGAACTCTCTGGCCTAGAGTCTGAGGATTCTATTTTCTTTCCCCTCCCCCACCCCTTTTAAAGCGAACCTTCTAGACCTCGCCACCAGTGCCCATCCAATTGTTTTGGTTTCTGTTTGTTTTCAGGGCCCAAAGATATAGTTCATTTAGCTTGGCCAGGCACCTGAAACTCTCCCAGAGCAACTAGATCTTGGGTATCCATTTCCTGCTCGCCACATTTAGTCTATTATTTCTAAGTGTGAAATTTGTTCTACTTGGTAAAGAAAATGGAATGAAAATTAAAATTGAGCAGTTCCTCCTTAACTCTGTTGCATTTTTCTTTTCTTTTTTTGCTGAGGCAGTTGGGGTTAAGTGACTTGCCCAGGGTCACACAGCTAGTGAGTGTTAAGTGTCTGAGACCGGATTTGAACCCAGGTCCTCCTGACTTTGCTACGCCATCGAGTTGCCCCTCCTCTGTTGCATTTCACTCTAAGCCGTGTTCTTGTCTCTCCTCTGAACCTCCCTTTCCCTTGAGCCTTGGTTGCTGAGCCGCAGCTCAGTCTAATGTTACTGCGCCACACAGCTGCTCAGAGGTTCGCCTTGCTCATCTCAGGTTACCTTCGCCTTGCTTTGCTCAATGGACTCAGTCTTTTAAAAGATAATAATGAGTTCCCTATGTGTCCTCATCTATTTCTTCAGAAAATTTCCTTCTCCCCTTTTTTTGGAATTGGAGTTAGATGGTATAGTGCATCAAGCAGATGGGAATCAGGAAGACCTGAGTTCAGATCTCACCTCAGATATTTTTGAACTGTGTGTGACCTGGGAAAGCCATTTGATTTCTCAGCCTTGGTTTCCTTATTTGTAAAATGAAGCTAGTAATATGGACAACAATGTTATGAGGATCAAAGTGAGATAGCAACGAGTATTATGTAACCCTACAATGTAATATGTTATTGCTGCTGTTACTTTGTTTACACAGAATTTCATTCTTGAAAGTTAGCCTTCCTCAGCTTATTTCCTCTGGGTAATTTAGTCTGTGGGACCCCACCTAGTCTTCTTCTGAGTCTCTTGAAATCTGCTCTGCTGTCTAATGAGCTAGATGTGCTTGATGTTTCTTTATCCATTCCTTTGTCCTCTTGTTAACGGTTTATTTTAATCAGTCAGGCTGGAGTCATTTTTGTTGCTGATTGTATCTATCTCATTTTTATTCTTCATGTTTTATATTAGCTTGGTCTTTCAGTGATGAGGTTCCCCCTCAATTTTATAGACAACATAAAAAAGATCACTTTATATGGTGCTCACCATGTAAAAGTCTCCCATTTCTCTTCTTATAGAAAGTATTGCTAACATATTGATGGGAGATTCTGACTAGAAGAGAGTTCTTGTGGCTCCCAAGTTGCCTTTTTTCCAGCCAATTGTGTGACTTTCTATTGATTCTAATACTTTCTCAGTCTTTTCAGGTCCCTATTCTGTCATCATGTTAACCATCTCAGTTATGTCTTATCTATGAATCTGTGAATTATGCCATATGTGCCTTCAGATGTGTCGCTGACAAATATACCGAACCAAGCACAGAGTTCCGGGGCATTCCCTAAGACACCTTCTTTCAGTTGATATTAACCCATGACTCCTTTGGATCTGAAGCACCTTCCAGCTACTTTCACCTAAGCCCCTTCATCTTGCTCATAGGCATACAGTGACAGGTCTTGGTCCAAAAAGGACAGACCAGAAGTGGTGAAGAGGGCAGGGTAGGAAGTGACATCAAAGATGGGGCCCCCATCCCAGGATACACAACTCGTGCTTCAAGATCTCTGGAGTGGGCCTCATCTGACCACTTCGGGACAGCTCTGATGGTGAGGGGTCATTTCACTTTTCACATCTCACGGCCACGTAGTATCTCCAGAACACTGCTGAGAGCAAGTGGCCCTTTTTGGGGACCAAGCCTGGAGTTGGTAAGGATGCTCTGCCTTTCCTAATGGTCATTCAGCCCTACTTCCACATTCTCTGTCTGTAGTACATATCCAGGAAATGTGGACTGGCAGACAGCTGCTGAGGGTTCTTCATCTGGACGAGAGACGGTCTGGTTCCATGTGGCTTTTCCTGTGGGGATAACCAGGCTTTCTCTGGAGAGATTTTAGACCTCAAGGCTTCGTGTGCCAGCACCATGGAGGACATCACTCTTGATGGGAGCTAGCCCATGTTGGGTAAGAGGGTATATCTCTGTTTTCTTGATGCAAATAATCAGGGTTGTCAAACAAAATTTTCTTTGTTATCTTTCAAGACATCCCATATAATTTTGATTTATGAAATGCTGCTTGTTGGAATATAGACTCTCTCTGAGCTTTACTTCTTGGGCTAAACTCGCCTCCTTGCATTGGGGTTTCTTTCTTTTTTTTTCATACTAGAATCACTGAATCAATTAAATCAATGCTTGGTGACTTGAACTCATTGAGGGTAAATGGGTACTCTCTTGCCATCTGTTTTCCAGATTTGCCATTGATTTTCTTCTTCTGTCTGAATGGTCTGTAGTAAATTCATACGTTCTTTGATCTCCATCCAATGCTCTCTATTGCTTTGGTGTCAGGACTTTCCCCCATAAAGATTTCTCTCTTTTCTCCAATACTTCTTGTCTTGACGTCACTTCCCCAATAAATTGTCTCCCATTTCCCCATAAAAAAGCCATGTGAAGCCTCTCAAGGTAAGGGAGCCCATGGAGGGAAGGCAGGCCCCATCACTTTCTGCGCTTGTAGTTGCCAGTTGGAGTAAGGAGTAACGACAAGGGCATCTTTCCTTGTTTTCCCGCTCTGACTCTTGGGCTCCCATGATCTCCATAGTTCCTTCATCTGGCAGCAGTCTGGAACCCCAGACTGTCAGATCTCAGGAATCCCCCGGCTCTGTTGTTGTTCGTACCTTATTTCCTCTCCCGTGGGCATTTGTGGGCAGAGGACTAAAGGCCGATATTTTCATGTTGCCCCCTTCTTGAAGCAGTCTCTAGCAATCCTGGTCCTCCCTCTCCACTGATGGCAACTCAAAGGATCCTAGGGCTCAGACTGCACACCTTGCATTTGAGGAAACTGGCACCCTCAGAGGTAAAGCGCTTTGCCCAAGGTTGCAGAGGCCTCGAGCAGCAGGGCTGGGCATCAGCCCCAGCTCCTGCCTCCAAATGCTGCATTTGGGTTTTACTGCCTGGCTTGGGGGCTGTATCGGAGCACAGGCACTGTGCTGATCTCTAATGTAGAGTGCTGCCATCTGCCCTGGACCTCCCCTTTGACCTACTTAGGGTCTTGAGTCCTTCCCTGCCCTCCTCCCTGCCTCTACTCCTAGAATCCTCTTTTCCTCCCCAAGTCTTCCCCAGCCCTCCCCTACTGTGTTCCTTACCCTTACTACCAGAGTCCTCTCCTGCCCTTCTTACTCCCCCAGTGTTCCAGGCCCTTTCTTGCCCCTGCCTGAGTCCTCCCTAGCCCTCCCCTGCTGACCTGGCCCCTAACACCAGAGTCCTCCCCTGCCCTCAGCCCTCTCGGGGCTCTGAGGCTGACCCTGAGCCCCCTCCTCCCAGGTTCACCAAGATCCAGAACACGAAGCTGACCATGAAGCGGGATGGCATTGGCTCGGTGCATTACCGTGTGCTTGAGGTGTCCAGGCAGCCGCTTTTCACCAACATCACCGTGGACATTGGCCGGGCCCCGCCACGACCGGCCCGAGGATGACGCCCACCACCCAGGAGCTCGGGATGTCCGTGGAGAGCAGGGGCAGGGGCACCTGCTGGCCTGGGACTGACTGCTGAGGAGCTGCCCCGGTGGCTATGGGCATGGGGCCACCCTTCCCCGGGGGGGGCTGGGCCAGGCAGGGCTGGCAGGGCACCCTCATGCCTCTGCCGGGGCAGGACTCAAGATGCTCCCCGGTTGGCTTGGCACTCATCGGTCTGTTTGTCTGTCTGTCTGAGGCAGAAGGCTTCTTCCTATTTTCTGACCTGCTGGCTCAGGGACCTGGGCGTCCTCAGCACCATGGGCTCCAGCGGCACCCCAGGGGGCGGGAGGAGCTCGCTGCCCCAGCCAGGGTGCCTGCCCCCCAGCACCTCAGGTTCTATCGAGGGGGTGTTTTCTGGGGACCCCAAGTCCGAGGGAGGCAGAGGTGACTCAGCACCAATGGGGGGGCCTCCCACCTGCATTTTGCCCCCCAGCCCAGCTGCCCTCTGCCTCACGTCAGGGACCCCTCGTGGCCCCAGCCCCACCACTGCCTGGCTGGCCTTAGGCAACTTCCTTAACCGTTCTGGGCCTCAGTTTCCTCATCTGTAAAATGAGGGGGTTGGACTCTATGATCTTTGAGGTCCCTTCCCAGCTCTGAGATCTTGTGTCCCTACTTCACCTCTCTGTGCCTCAGTTTCCCCATTTAAATCCCCAATTCCTTGAGAGGGGAGGAGCCAGCATCACTACCCCCAGGCCCTCTTGATACGGAGGGCTCTCCCTGCCCTTGCCAAAGGGCCTGTGGGAGCAGGAGGTAGAGCAGAAAGGGATGAGCCCAGGCTCCGGCCCTCACTACCAGCTTTGGGGCCCCCAGACTCAGGCTCAGGGCCCCTGGGAGAGCCGGGTTGTCGTGTCCATCTGAGGTGGCGGACTTGCATGGGTCAGGGGCTGGGCAGGGCGACTGATGACAAAGCTAGGCCCCTGATAGTGTAGGGGACCCTCCCTCCCCTGCTTGGGGATCTTTGTATATCACATGGGAATTGGTTTGAGTGCTTTAGTAAAAAACCTGAAGAGAATTGGGGCTGAGCTTAAGCTGTTTTCATGCCGTAGCCTCCACGGGCCTTTTTGTGGTGGGGAGGGGAAGCAGGAGAACCTGGGTCTCCCTTGCTACAAGGGGGTGGAGGTGGGGCCCTTCCCCACACACCCTGGGGAGAGAGGTGCCCCTCCTGGAAGGAGCAGCAGCAGTCAGGAGATTTTCCAGTTTGGACCAAGGGGTGAACCTGGGGTTCTGTCATCCCAGATGGAAGGAGACCTGGGAAGACCTCCCTTTCATTTCTGGAGTTGCCCCTGCAGACAAAGCCGCCCCCTTACTGGAGGCATCAGGGCTTCCAGCTTGGAGGAGTGGACTTTCCAAGGGAGTCCTTGTGTAGGAGTCCATCGGGCTTAAGTCCTCTGTAGGCTCTGAGAGTCTCTGACAGAAAAGCCCAGTCCTCATGAGCTGGGAAATGAAGTGGGATCTAAAAGGTCGCCAGTGGGCTTGGTTCTTCCCAGCTTGGAGGCAGGGATGGCCCAAGAACGGATCCAGTGAAACTCAGCAGGGTGGCTATGGGAGATGAGGTTCTCAGACCCTGGTGAAGGAGTCTCATAATCTGGGAGAGGGTCCCTCATCCAGGAAATCCGGGAGTTTTGTGTAGGGACTGCTGTACAAGACTAACGCTGTACAAGTCTATCCCTGCTGCCCAGGAGGCTCAGCCAGAAGCCCAGGTAAGTACAGTGTGGCTAAGGTGGGCAGATGCTGCCCCCAAGGAAGCCCAGAAAGGCCCAGGTTTCAATTCTGAGAACTCCCCATTCTTTATGGGCTGAAATCTGCCCTCCCAGAGTGGAGTGGATGTGTCACACTGTCATGGGTTTCCTCAGTCACTGACTCTAAAAGGGAGTAGGTAACTTCCTGTGAGGGATCCCATCCCTCCCACCCCACAGCCAGGGCCTGGCTGCTTTGTGAGGGTACATCCAGAATGGAATCGACTCTTCTACCTTCTGAAAACGGGGCAGGCGAAAGTTCTCTTAGATGATCTGCTGGAGTTTGTGGGCAGAAGTGGAGCCCAGTCTTAGTGCCAGGCTGGCAAACTTCCCCAAACTTGTCATCCATTTCCTCTTTTTGTCCCGGTGGCCTGTAGTAATCTCTGGTTAAAAAACCCAGTCTGTTTCTTCATCTACTGCCAAATGCTTTCCACCTTGCTTACCACCTTCAGTTGTCGGATATCCCCATGTGGGTATTTTTAATATGCAAAATTATGAAACCATATTTTTCTTCCTGGCTAGGGTGTCTAGTTTTTCCTGATTTTTTTTTTTCATATACCCCCAATCCTGTATTCATGGGGGAGGGGGCTCTGCTCTCTCCTTCCCCCCAAGAAACAGAAGTTTTTCCTTTTTTAATTTTTTTTTATTATTTTTTTAAATATACGGATTTCCACTCTCCAGTAGGACTCCATCCAGGTACAGCTCATCTCCAGGATCTTCCCCCCCAAGAATTAACAACCAATGCCGTATTATTAGGTATCCAGGACAGTTATATTTCTTCCCTCACAAGAGAAGTGCTTAAAAGACAAAAAGCTCAGAAGTTCCCATTAACCAGTACTTAGAACGTCCTGCCCTGTCGAGCACGCCTGTCTCCGGGCTCTTCATCCGGGACGTGTCCCGTAGCTGTAGGTCTCCCCTGGGTCTGCCGCTTAGTGATCTCATTAGCCCCCATGATCCCCAAACCTATTCATCTAGCCTTGACCTTTCTGCTGCCCTCGCTGACAGGCCGGGGGTACAAGGGATAGAACGCAGAGGCGGGTCCCGTTGCCCAGATGCAGGGTATCCATCACTTCCCTCAGCTGTGAAATGGGATCCCTACCTCACCCCGCCCGCACATGTGGAAACTTAAGTCTCTTCCTCCCCTCTCATCTCCAGCTGCCTCTCGGGGGTCTCACACAGGGATGTCCCCAAAGGCGTCGCAAACTCATCATGCCCCAAACATCCCCTCCCCCCACGCTAAGTAATTTTACTTGAGGAGTCCCACCATCCTTCCTCCAGACGCTTGGGTCACCCTCATCCCATATGGCTAACCAATTCCCAGATTTTGCCTTTATTATTATTATTTTTTGCCTCCACCACACTTCCTATTCATGTCCCCTTCTCTCCGGTTCCGGCCTCGAACTCCCTGACTGACCACCCTGCTTCTGGTCTTTCTGCGCCCCAAAGCCACCCCACTGCCAAAAGGCAATCTGATCGTGCCGTCCCCTACTCAGCTCAGGGTCTCCCTGCCACCTCCAGGATGAGACGTAAAACCTAAGGGGGGGGGGGGAGGGAGCAGCCGCTGCCCGCCAACCTTCCTAAGCGTCTCCACGCCCCCAGCGCTCGCCTCCGGCCGTCACTCAAGCCCAACACTCCAGGTTCTCCATTTCCCATCTCTACGCCTTTGCCCTGGGGGGGAAGGAGTATTTCACCCTTCTCATGACCGACTCTAGTTTCTCCTCTCTCCCTTCAAAGGCTCCTTATCCTAATGCCCGGGCAATTCCCGCCGCCTGCCCTGGATCTCTTTTGCCTTCAGGGTGGATCTGCTTCTGGGGGGACCGGCGATTTCTCTCGAGCGGAGGCTCAAAAGAGTCCTGCAGCCAGAGTGCCTCTTTCAGAGCGCGGAGCGACCCGGCCCCTTTAAGGGGGAATGGCCATATGCCTCTTGGGGCGGGGCTTTTATGTGCGCGCTAGCGTCGTGACCATGGTTACGGCGTGACTGGGACGCCCGAAGGGGGCGGGATCCTATCCCCGCGGCGCCAGCTCTTCTGACGCCCGGCCCCAGCCTGGTGAGTCAGACCGGGTATTCACGGGACCCTGAAGCCGCGAGGGGGAAGCAGCGTGGGGCCGAGGGGCGAGGAGAGTCTCCCCAACGGCCCTGCCCCGTGACTTGTGACTTGCGGGAAGGGGCGGGGCCTCGAGATGGGGGCGGGGCCTGGCGACAGGCGGGGCTACTTGGGCATGGGGCGGGGTGAGGGCGTGACCTGGGGTGTGGGTAGTGAACCGCCCTTCCCCCCTAGCCGGGGAGTGAAAGTGTGGGGGGCGGGGTAAAATATGGGGGCGGGGCCTCACGTGAGGCGGGGTCACGGACCGGTGAGGGAGCCTACTGCCCCTCAGGCCCCGCCCTTCAGAGGAGCCACCTGCCCGGAAGGGCGGGGCAGGGGGCGGGGCCCCATCATGCTCCAGGTCCCCAAGTCCCTGTGGGGGCTCGTGGAGGAGCACGTTCAGCCCCTCGAGCGGGCAGAGGTGAAGAGGATCCTGGGTGAGGCCGCAGTGGACCTGAGCCTGGAGTTGCGGGCAGAGGTGAGGGTGGGTGTGGGCAGTGAGGGGCGGGGTTTTCTGACCCTCACAGCTCCGCCCTCAGCACCACCCCTTCCCTTCGTACCTGGCAGGTGGAAATCTTGGAGGCCCTCCTGGAGGAGGAGTGCCAGGCGGCCTGTAGTGCTGGCCCCGCCCCCCACTCTGCCCCCTTCTCATTCCTGACCCCACCCCCGCGGGTTCGGGACTTGGTGCGGAGTGAATTGAGACTGTTGCTGAGCGGGCTTCAACAGAAGGCGGAGCTGGAGGGCAGGTAGGAGGCCGGACCCTGGTGCCCACCCTCGCGCGGGGCCCAGGGGTCAGGTCCGGCACACCCGCGGAGAGTTATCCTAAGGAATCCTCCCAACACTGACCCAAGGACTCCCCGAAGCGTGAGCCCCTCCCCCCTGGAATTCTCTCCCCCCTCTTTCCTCCCTCTGAGCTCCTTGGGATTGAGGACCCTAGCCCTGAGGTGCACCCCTCCAGGGACACGGCCAAGGCATGGGTCCACTACAATCCCAAAGTGCTTCGCTTTGCCCTTGGAGATCCCGGGGACGGTATAGAGGACGAGCTTGAGATCAGGCTGCCAGGAACCCAGGGTCTCAGGTAAGGTCAGCCGTCCCCGAGGGTCTCCCTTGAGTCAAGTTCCTGGGTGGGAAATTGTGTTAGATTGGGAGGGGAGGATGAATGGATGAGTGGAGGGATGGGTGGGTGGGCGTGTGGGTGGATGGATGGATTGATGGAGAAATAGATGAGTGGGTGGCTGGGTGGGTGGGTGGGTGGATGGATGGATGGGTAGGTAGGTAGATGAATGAATGAGTCAATGGATGGAGGATTGGGTAGATGGAAAGATAAATGAGTGGGTGAGTGGGTGAATGGGAGGATGGATGGGGTAAATGAATGAGTGGATGGATAGATGAATGGGTGGGTGATGGAGTGGGTAGAGTAGATAAGTGGGTGGATGGCTGGAAGTAGATGGATGGGTAAATGAATGAGTGGATGGATGAGTGGATGGTAGGCCTCTCTGAGTTCAGAAGTCTCTCTCTTGACTGAGAAGCAGCAGCCAGGACCTCAGTGCAATCAAGGATTGCCTCAACGTGACCAACATTGACCAGGTCATCCAGCATCTCCGGTAAGGGCCCAGGAACCCAGTAGGGGAGACCCCAGGGAGGAGGATCTCTGGTCCAGGGAGTGTCAAGAAAGGGTAAGGTCAAGGTCAGTCCATTTAGACTGGAGCAGCCAGTGAAGATTTTCAGGGAAATGAGGTGAGGGTGAAGCCAGGTGAGCAAAAGCCTAGGAACCAAATGAGGATGTGAGAGAAGGAGAGGAACACAGGTGCTCTGGACCAAGGTTGGAAAAGGCTCTGGAGGCCGGGCTGCGGGAGAGACGGCCACAGAGGCAGAAAGGATGAGGCCGAGTGACTGCCACGTGTGGGGAATGAGCGAGAGGGAGGACCTGGGGATGGCACCGAGGTTCCTAACCCAGAAGATGTGGGGGCAGGCAGAGGGAGCAGTCACTGGGACATAAGGACAAGCTTAGAGGCGGATGTGAGCATTGGTGGGAAAGCCTGGTAGAGACTCGGGCGCTGGAAGCTGCCAGAGAGGTCAGGGTTGGAAGCAGAGACCTGATCCTGGGAGCTGAGGACGGAGGCTGGTGGCGGGGGCCCGGTTCTGACCCCGACTCCTCTGGCCATGCTCCAGGACCCTCCTGAAGGAGGAGTGCTGTGCTCTGGAGAGAAAGATCAAAGCCCTGCAGGTGAGCTTGTCCCCCCCTCCTCAGCTCAGGGTCTCCCTCCCTGCCCCTAGATTTAGCCTCAGAGGGCCTTGGTGTGCACCCGGCCCCTTGCCACCTGTATCCCCAGGCTTGCCATCATCTTGTGCTTGGCATTCTCTGCCCCTCTCCCCGTGGAACTAGGAGAGTCGGCGGGTACCCTGTGGTGAGCCATGCCACTGGGCTCCCCGTGACATTGGGCACACTGTGGCGAGCCGTGCCACTGGCCTCCCTGTGCCATTGGGCAATCCGTGGCAAGCCGTGCCACGGGGCTTTCTGTGTGAGCAGGTTTTTGCCTGACCTCTGTTGGGCCTGGCCACGCCACTTCCCTTGCCTTCAAAGACGCCTGCTGGAGCTCTGGGGCCCTCCTCTGACAGGCTAGGGTGGGCCAGCCGGAGCAGGGCGGGGGGCAGGTCGCAAGCCCTGTCCCCGGCAGGGCTCTGAGCGCTCACTTTGTGGGTCACTGTAGCGCTGCCTGGAGAATGTGCACAACTCAGTGACAGAATCCTCTCTGATGCTGGAGCCCACCCTGGCAGGTGGGGGTCTGGGGCCCCCTTTTGTCCTTCTGGGTATGGGGGGAACAAGGGGGGAGTCCCTGGCACACCCCCACAGAGACATCCTAGATGCTCTTCTTCCCAGAACTCAAAGAGCAAAAGAAAGCCATGGAACAGGAGCTCCTGAGGCCCCCAACACCCGTGGGCCCTTGTCACAGCTGGCAAGGGGACAAGAGCCAAGATGCTGGCTGGCAAAAGCTGGGCAGGTACGGGCCTGGGCTGGGCCTTTGAAGAGGGCAGCCGGGCAGGGGATGGGGCCGCAGCTGACCTCTTGTCTTGTAGGCAGAGGACACGCTTGCGCAGGAGCCAGGACCTGCCCTTTTCTGGGCAGCAGCCCCAGGAGTCCCGGAGTTGTGGCCTGCTGCCAGCCCTTTCCCCTACTTCCCATCCCCCTACACCTCCCTGGCCACGGGCCTCAGGCACCTCCTACCGCCACAGCCGCTGGGGCCGCCGCCTTCAGACCCATCCCCGTGAAGGGCCACTGACCAGTGTGGGGCCTCATGCAGGGACCTCCTCCTGATGGCCACGGCCTGGGAGCCGGGAGCCTTGTTGAGGAATAAAAGCTCAAGGAAGACGTGTGGGTCTGTCTGTGTCTGCCCTTGCCCTCCCCAGCCGGGGCTCTGAGCAGGTCGCTGGCTGTGGAGCGGACCCAGAGACCCCTGCCCGCTGCCCACTGCCCAGGGAAAAACAACAGCAGCTCAAAGTCAGGAATAAAAATTTCATTAAACCCTAGCAGTGCACCGGCCAGGCTGGGCCGGGGCTGAGCCCCCGCCCTTATGGCCAAAGGGAATTAGAGGAGACACACACAGCAGGGGGACCGAGGACAGGGCCAGTGTGCAGGCCAAGGAAGACAGGCGGGCTGGGCGGGCACTGGGGCTGGCTCTCCAGCCCCAGGCAGGCCCGTTTGGCACCATCACTTGACACTTTCCTGGGCACCCCTGGGGCTGAGCCTTCCACAGCCCACACTCCAAGGGGCTCGGGACCAGGGCAGAGGATAGAAGGGCAGGGAAAGGAGCAGTCCCCAGAGAGGCCCATGGGATGGTGGGACGAGCCTGGAAGACAAACTGGGCCTGGGGGATGAGGGGGAACCACAAATACACGCAGTTTGGACACAAGAAAGGAGCCCACTGATGTTGCCCCCCCACCCCCCACAAGAGCACTAATGCTAAAGGGCAGTGGCCGGAGGCACGGGTAACACTGCTGGACTCCTACGGCCTGGAGGTGGGTTGGCAGGGCCAGGGCGAGGCAGTCCCCCCAGGCTTCTTCCCTCCATCTCTCCCCCTTAACTGGGCAGGTAGAGTCGGAACCAGCATGGGATATCACATTTCATCTTTAGGGACGGAGTTTGGCATCCTTGGGAAGGGTGTCCCAGCCTGGCACCATCTGAGACCCAGGGTGGCAGCCAGCTGCATGGTGGACACAGGAAGATGGCACTCCTCCTGGCCCTCCCAGCCTAGGCTGGGCACCTGCCTTTTCTGGTGGGGGTCGAGAACAGCAGGAAGGGGGCTGGTCCCACAAGGCCGGACAGGCCCCTGGTTTGAGGTTTTGCCCTTCCCGGGTACTGAAAGGCAAGGTGGCCCTCTCCAGGTCTTGTCCTGGTTTCCAGGTGGCACTCAATGGCCTCTGAAGTCCTTCCCAGCTTTCCTAGACCAAGAGCTGGCCGAAAGCCCTGGGTCCCGGGTGACGGAGCTCAAGCTCCCTGTTCCCCCAACAGCAGCAATAGGACACCCAATATCCCAGCGTCCTCAGGGCCGTACCCCTCTTCTTCCTCACTGCCACCCTCACCCCACCCTCCCACAGCCATTCTCAGCCCAGGCCCCCACATCCCTGGTTGTGTGGTCAGATCTAGGGTGGAGGGAGAGAGCTGGCCCCTGACCTCTGCCTCCTCCTGGTCCTGGCACATAAAAGGGACTTGTAAACACTGGGGGAAGGGGCAGGGGGAGACACAGGATGAGAGACTCAAAGGGCACAGGGGTTAGCGGTGGTGGTGGCGGCAGCGGGCAAGGTGCTCACTGCCTCCTGCGTGGGGCAGTCTCTGGAGGGTGGGTAGGGAAGGGTTTGGATGGGGTCAGTCTCCTGCAGCAGTGCTTATATCCGGGAGTCCTGGGGGTGGGCAGAGCCGTTGCTGCCTCGGAGCAAGTTGTGGGCCTTGTCTGGGTGCAGGGGCTGAACCTCCATCCCGTCCTCGGGGGACATGCCTGTGGCAGGGGCATAGCGACCCGTCCGGTGCTCGGGGAGGGCTGGACCCCAGTCCCTGCTTGGCGTTGTGGCATTTTTCAAACGCTGGATGAGAGGGAGGGCAAAGGCAGCAGGCCAGAGAGGGGGTCAGAAGAGTGTCCCTGCTCCCCTTCCCACCTCCGTCCCCCCGTTCCCTGGCCAGCCCATTCGTCCCTGGCTCACCTGTAGAAAAGTGTCCCCGTCCACGCGGCAGAGCTGGAACAGGGCATAGAGGGGGATGCAGATGACTGAGGAGAGCGCCATGAGGAAGCCAATGGCCACTGCCCAGCCTGGGTACTGGTACTGGTTGTAGGTAATTGGGCGATACTGGATCACCGTGAAGATGAGGATGAACTGCAGAATGGGCAAGGAGAAAGGGGGGCATGAGGACCCAGAAGGCTTTGGGCCAGGCCCAGCTTCCCTGCCCCTGGACTGCCATGGACCCAGTCAGGGCTTCACTTGTCCTCGATGGGATGGCGGCCCAAGGGCGTGTGTGTGTGTGTGTGTGTGTGTGTGTGTGTGTGTGTGTGTGTGTGTG
>JAJPUD010024257.1:6600-18950 GCA_023553655.1 Myrmecobius fasciatus | reverse complement strand
GGGGGAGGGGCAAGAGTTATGCCAAATTTATATGTTTTTATAACAGTGTTTTTCACATATTACTCCTACCTCTGATCCATATAGTATGGAAGCTGAAGTTGCAGTTTTTCCAGACCTTTTTTCCTGCTTCTCAAACAGGAAAGGTCTTTCTGTGTCCCTTTTCCTGGATATTGCTTGAGAAAATTGTGACTCAAGAGTCTACCACAGGTCCTAGTGAACTCTGAGGCTACTCTAAATTTCTTCTGCCCTAAGGCCTCCTTTTAGAGAAAGTAAATTATGAAGAGATCCTGAGGAGGCCCCTTAAGAAGTAAATCTGACTGCCTTCTTTCTCTCCCCTCCCCATTTAATTATGTTTGCTATTAGGAAATGCTAGTGGCTCCTCTCTGGGAGATATTTTGGGTCCTTCAAGAGTTCCAGCTTAGCTTGAGGCTCCTGGTGCTGGTAAAGAGATACTTTGCCAGAGATTGTTGGAGAACAGCTAGGCAGAAATGGAACTATCTGGAGGAGCTAGGAACCCAGTTGGCAGGCTTCTGTGCTAAGCTGGTGCTTAGATCTAGGTGGCATGGGCGTTTGGGAGTGGGAGGGAGACAAAGGATCAGGAGAGGAGGGAGGGAAAGAGGAGGGTAGACTGGCAGGTGCATAGCCAATGAGGAAGGCTCTGAGGGGCTAGCTGGAGGTGGTCAGGCTCCAGTGCTGAGGCCCAGAGTTGTATCCAGCTGTGAAGGCACTATTCTCTGAGCCCTTCTCTCCCCAATCTTAATCAATTATCATGGTGTCAGAGGCCTTGGAAGAAGTCAGCTTGCAAGCTTTGTAAATCTTTGGAACCTCTGACTTTTTGTAAGACTCATACCTGGCTGGGGAGCCCAAACCAATCACCAGGCCCTGCTGGCTGGGCCTGAGCTGTTCCCGAGGGATTGAGTGAGAAAGAGAGGCCTCTCTTATCAGTTCCAAGCATGGCAGCCTAGCTTTGGCAATGGCTTTATATAGTGATTAATAAAACAAGCTCCTTTTTTCATAAGGTGTCAGTTTTAAGTAGGGCTGACAAGTGAGTGTAGCTTCCTGAATGGAGAGAGTTGGGAGAGTGGTGGTAATAGAAATGATAGAAGAGAAATAGACTCACCTCTTGCTGCAATTACTGGAGCATCTTCTCGATTGCCTCCATCTGCAGGTTGCTATGGTTACCTCCTCTGAGTGGGATCCATGGCAGAGATTTTTTTCTAATTGTGCTCAGATGTTGCCTCTTGATTTGAAAGGGGGAAGAAAAGGAGGGCATTCTGCATTGATGTAGCCAGTTAGCAGCCAAATCCAGAGTCAATCGAGGTGGTTGGTACCAGTGACAGCAGCTTTGTTGGCTGCTGAGGCTGCAGCTGAAGTTGTGAAATGGTGCAGCCCTTTGGAGCGCAGGCTCAGGACCCCTGTCTGCAGGGTCCTAGTGCCAGGACTTTGCTTCCAGGTATAAGGGGTGGTGCTAGAGGAGGAGCCCAGTTTAGGCAAGCCAGTCATTAAGGTTAGTTGAGTACCAGCTGTTTACTCATTGCCTTCTCGGAAATTGCTTTGTTGGGAAAAGAGGAATGCCATGGCTTCTTTGTGTGTCTTTCCTTAAGGGGCCCTGGCACCACCGAAATGTGTGCAGTCACTAGGCAAGCACATGGAGTTCGAGGTAGATAGGGAGAATTTTCCAGGAGGAAACTGGGCAAATAAACAGGCATGCCCTATATTAAGAAAGGCAAGACTAGTCAGACTGGCAGGTGAATCTCAGGCCTGGAAAGAAGGGATTCCTAAAGGAGGTCCATGAAGAGCTTGTTTAGGTCTCTGTGGGCCCTCTCTGGCAGTGGGTGGTGGATCCAAGTTCAGGTTCCCCGTCAGATTTTTCAGAGTCCTTTTTGAGAGAGAGAGAGTGCTGAATGTGGCCTGCTGGGTTCACTGTAAATTTGGGTATTTTTTCCTAATCCTGATTGGGTCTGATCTTCAAGGCCAAATTTTCATACTTCTATAATCATTTCACTATCCCACTCACCACCCAGGCTCTTTCAAAACTTTTCATCTCTCCTTAGGCCTCCCACACCTCCCTGAGGCTGAAATGGTGAAGTAGTCTTCCATAGCCTCAAAAAACTCACTTGATCTGCCCATCCCCACTGGTTATTTTCCTACATCTTCCCCTTTTCCTCTAAACTCCTTGAAAAGGCTGTCAACAATAGACTTCTCTATTTTCTCTCCTCTCATTGTCTTAACTTTATATAGTCTGACTTTCTATCTCAATATTCAACTTTAATCTACTCTTTCCAAAGTTACTATCTCTTAACTACCAAATCAAATGGCTTTTTTTTTCTCTTTTCAAAAATAACTTTGTTTTTGTATTACCTAGATTTCCCCTATTAACTTCTCTTTTATTCCTCTCTGGGAGCTATCCCTTATAACAAAGAATTTTCTAAAAAAAGAAAAGGAAGAAGAGGAGGGGGAAAATTCAGCCAAATTAATATGTTAGAAAAAACCCAATCCAGATATAATATATATAGTAGTCCCACTCCTGGACCGTTCACCCCTTCCTACTCCTTAACTGCTGCAAAGGTGCTGGGGGAGGTATACTTGTATTTTGTAACATTCATTTTCAATTTTGGGGGGGTTCTTGATATATATATTGTCATTTTTTTTTTTGCTCTGCTTACTTCATTTTGCATCAGTTCAAGGAAGTCTTTTTATGCTTTTCTATATTCCTCTTATCTATCTTTTCTTGCAGCAGAGTAATATTTTATTATATTCATATACTATAATTTATTTAGCTATTGCCCAGTCAGTGGATTTCTGGTTTGCTCCCACAAAAAGTGCTGCTATAAGTATTTTAGTGCATATGTGCATTTTAATATAAATTAATTCCAAGAGAAAGCAGCTAGTTGGCTCAATAGAGTGCTAGGCCTGTAATCAGGAAGCTCTAAGTTTGGCCTCAGATGTTTAATACCTGTGAGACCCTGGGCAAGTCAATTAACCCTATTTGTTTCAGTTACCTCATCTACAAAATGAGCTAGAAAAAAATGGTTAACCACTCTAGTTTCTCTGCCAAGAACCCCTGAGCTCCCCCTCCCCATGGACAGCACAATCACAAAAAGACAGACACACAAGAGCTGGGGAGAGGGAGTAAGGAAAGACCTCTTGGGAGGTGGTACCTGAAGTGACCATTGAAAGAAGTCAGGAATTTATTATAAGAAGTGGAGATGAGGAAGGTGTACACCTCCAACTTAGGGGTGGGGGTGGATCTGGACCCAGCTTAGGTGTGTTACTGAGCACAATAGTTAATAGTAATCTGTGGGCTTCAGTTTCAGGATCTGTAAAATGAGGGTATAGAGCTAGATGCCTTCTAAGTTTCCTTCAAACTCTAATTCTATGTTTTTGGGATCTTCAAGTTCCCTTCCAACTCAGAATCCTAACTTCCTTCTTTGGGGGATATTTCTAAAGCTCAGAATCATAAATCTAAATTGGAAAGGACCTCAGAAAACACTTAGTCCAATCCCCTCATTTTACAGGTGAGGAAACTGAAATATAGGGAGTGATTTGCTCAGGTCACATAGGTAACAATAGTCAGAGGCTGAGACAACTGAGTTTTTTGTGAATGGATCTCCTGGGAAGGTAGGCCGATGGCTCACAAGGAACGTGTAACTCAAGGGGTCTTGGGTTGTAAATGTCTGGATTCACCAAGGCTTCCTGCTGCCATTGATTTGGCTAAGTGGCGGATCCTTTCGTGTTCCTTCTTCATAAGGCTGTTGCTATATTCTCCATTTGCTAGGGTTTCTCTTCCAGTTTGGTGGGATCAAATAACAATGCCTTTCTAAGCATTTGGCTCCACTTGGTGAATGAGGATTCGGGTAAGCATCCCTCCTGTCACTCCAACTTTTCCTTGTGCTATCTTAGTGCTGGGGTCACTTTGATACAGACCACTAACCAGTCCTGAGTTGGCGGGGGAGACCTAATAGGCCCTTTTGGCCTGATTCCTTTGGCTGAGCAAAGACCTAAAGGGCAGAAGAGTAGAAAGCATTTTTTACTGAGGTTTTTTGGTTTGTTTTTTTGTTTTTTGAGGGGGAAGGAAGGCCCATATTTTTACAGACTGGTAAACTTCTCAGATACTTCTCAATAAATGTTCAACCTCCCCCCCCCCCCATCCTCCCAAACACAGCAGGCACATGTGCCTAGTATGGTGGTTGGGCCTGATCGCAGAAGAGTGCCTGTCATTTTCAGCTTTTGTAGTTCACCAGCTGTTTCTCTGTTGCTAACAAAACAAGGGTGGGGGACACTTATTCAACTTTAATCCCTGCTGGGTTGTCAGAGTACTTTTACTTGACCCAGAGTTTTGTTGCCTTGGTTGTTTTTCCTCACATTGTAAAGAAAGTAATTGTGTCATGCTGCTCTGTTAATCCCTATTTCTTTGTTTTCCTTTCCCAAAAAGTCTTCCTTTGTTTCCTTATTTACTCTTAATTTTGAACATTTTCTTCAGCTGTTCTACTCTTGTTGAGCCTAGGGTTTGTTCCTTCCTTTTAGTTATCACAGTGGCTACTGCTATTAGGGTTTTTTGTTCATTTTTTAGGGGGTATATTTCCTATTCTGGTTTTCCTCCTTATATATAAACCCAATACTGGGATTTCTGAGCCAGAGGGTCTAAATAATTTAACAACTCTTCTCGCATACTTTCAGATCATTTCCCCTAACAACTAGACGAGTTCACAGCTTTAGGAGAAGTATTATGCCCGTATTCCCACAAGGCTTCCAACATTGCCTTTTGCTTTCATTTACCATCTTTGACAATCTTGGCATAAGAGGATTTTGAAAATTTTTTCAAATGGTTAATAGTTCACATTTCTTTTGAAAACCATTCCCATATTTTGACCATTTAAGAAAACTTTACTTTGGGAGAGATGGCAGACATATTCCAAAATGTCATTGCTCTCCACTAGCCCAGGTTGGCACCATGTTCTGAAGGGGATAGTGAGTGTGAACTCTGCCCATCCCCTTCAGGAGCAAGGGTGCCTGGTTTGTCATCTGAGCAACATTTTGAGGGCCTTGCCTTCCCCCCTGCCTCCCCTTCCCTGCTCAGGTGAATGGAAGGGCACTAGGACCCAGAAGCTAGGAAGCTCTCTGACAAGTCTGGAGCTAGACTAGCGCAGAGTGAGGCTGCTCATCAGCTGGGCTGGCAGGATCCAGGCTCTGGGCGAAGGAATCCTCTGGTAGCCAAGGAGCTGTCCCCCCTTCTCCTTCCCAGCCTGAGCCTGCTCATCCCACTCCTTGGGGGGGGGGTAGAAATAGTGTTATTCACAGGCCTGCAGGTTTCTGTATGAATCTGGAGGCCCTGGGGTCCCCAGTACCCTCAGCCCAGTGTCTGATGGTCTGGGGAGAAATCGGGGAAGGAACCCAGGCAGAAGCATGGCCCAGAGCAAGAGGCATGTGTATAGTCGGGTAAGTGGGGGCTAGGAGGCAGGGGCTGCCCTCAGCTGAGCCCAAGAGCTGGGGAGTAGGGGGCGGGCTGGGCCACCTGGGCCTGCGCTCTTGTGGGCATTGTTGCTGTGGGGGCTGGGCCCTGGGCTGTGACCATCACTCACCTCACAGTTTTGGGATATTGATGAGGGATCCCCCAGCCTAGTTGGTGTGGGGCCTTGTCAGACTCCTCTGTGGGATAATGCTGGAGGCTCTGCCTTTGCCTAGAGTTATACCCTGTCTCTTGGCTCTGCTTAGCTTCTGGCTGTCACTGGGCCTCAGGCTGCAGGCCCCAGTGGGGGCTGGGACATCATGGGGGCCCTGAGTCTGGGGAGAATAGACTTACAATGAAGGCTTTCTTCAGAGCTGCTTTGTTGTTCCTTCATCTCTCCCTGGTTTGGTCTGTGTCAGGAGTGGGCCTTGGGAGGAGGGTTGACACAGACTATATCCTTTCTTACCTAACTTGATCCCCTTTACCCCTGAGGTGATTACCCATCCCTTGGTTCCCTTAGCGTATCCTGGGCTCACTATCCACTGGCTTGGTCTTTTTGGTATCTGTAGGATCAGTGTGTGAATTGAGGGAAAGGGGTGGTTCTGATTTCCTTGTCAGTTTATACCATCAGTGGGTCCCTCCAGAAGCCCCCAGGCATTCTCTGGTTCAGGGGCTGGCTGCCTCAGCAAAATGGAAGTAGTTTGGTCACTCTAGGAAGTGACCTAGGTGACCATCCACCTAGATAAGTAATAAGGACACTTGGAAAGAGCTGAGAGATGGCCCACTCTTTCCTAAGTTGCCTCACTCCTGTAGCTCTTAGGAATTTCTGAGTGCAATAGGCATCCTAGGAGCTGGGAAGGGGTACAGACCCAAACAGGTCCTGCTGTTCACTTATTTGGCTCACATCACCCTATAATTCCAGAATTCCTTTGATGTATAGGTAGGGTTGTCCTGTTCTAGAATGTGTTGCTGAACCTGGGCCAGGTATGGTGTGGTATGCCCCTTGAATTCCATGGGCTAGAGGCACTTTCCATCCATTCAGTCTGGTTTCCTATTTCTGTTTTGTTTTCAGTGTCAGCCTGTGTTTTATAGCTTGTATGTGTTTCAAGTTAAGAGATCCTGAGGGCCCTCCCCCCCTTTTTTTTTGTACATTGCCTGGTCCAGCATATATTTACTGGTTTTCCACTCAAGATTTCTGGGGTGATAACCAGTCTGTTCCATGTTGTATATGTGTTTAAGAATAGAGAGAAGAATATTTAAGAACACAGGGATGTGTAGCTTTTTAACTTTGAGAAGAAATATAAAGCTTCTAGGGATTCTTTTCTCCCACTCTCTTACTATTTGGAGGCAGCAGGTAGAATGAGGCTGAGCTAAGTAAAGAACAAATGATTGTTGTCTGGGAGTTCAGGATGAAGTAAGGATGGGTTTGAGACTTGAATGAGAGAAGCCCAGAGGGTCTCTCAAGTACCATGAAGGCAAGTAATTTCACTGGAGTGCGGTAATTAGGGAGTTGTATCCTAGAGAGTCACTTCATATTCCCATGTATTTCAGATTAGGGCTATGATTGGGGGTAATTGCTTGGAGTGGCTTGGGTGGTTTGCTTCCCTCACTTGAGGCAGTACTTTGCCAAAAATGGCTATGTGGTGATATTAAACTTTTTTTTAAGCAAATATCAAATTAGATGTATTAGAAATTATATATACATTCATTCTGTAACTGGAGAAGAGATCTCCAGTGGGTATTGAAGGGGGAGCCTCTGGGTTTTAGGTTCGGGTCCAGACTTGTAAATATAGCTCAGAATGGGTGACGCACATTCTTCCTTAAATCAGCTCTCAGGTCTCCTGCTAGATTTAAAATTGGGGTCCAGCACATTTCTTAGGTGCTGATGTGATGTTGCCTGCCTGTGAAACAGCTGACTGGGGCTATGTCTCTTTCAGACACCAAGTGGCAGCAGAATGAGTGCCGAGACAAGCAACCGGCCCCTCCGAGTAGGGTCCAGAGTAGAGGTGATCGGCAAGGGCCATCGGGGCACAGTGGCCTATGTGGGGGCTACACTGTTTGCCACGGGCAAGTGGGTAGGTGTGATCCTTGATGAAGCCAGGGGCAAGAATGATGGGACTGTCCAAGGAAGGAAGTACTTCACCTGTGAAGAGGGTCATGGCATCTTTGTCCGCCAATCACAGGTACTTTTGCTAATCACTTACAGGCCTTTTCCCCCTAATCAACCTTTGAGGGGGTGGGTTATGGGAGAGAATGTCTAGTCATACTTATCATAGAATGGGTCTATGGCTTTGAGGATAGCAAAGGCTATCTGTACTCCAAGGTTTTTGGATAAGAAGGGACTGAGTGTGGGGAGTGGTCTCAGTCATCTGATCGAGAGGTTTCTGTCTGTTCCATGGCCTCAGATCCAGGTGTTTGAAGATGGAGCAGATACCACATCCCCAGAGACACCAGATTCCTCAGCCTCAAAAGTTCTCAAGAGAGGTATGGATCTTCTGGTTAACTACCTCCTTTTCCTCTTTATCCTAGTTTATCCCTCCTTATTAGGTCACTTTCTTCCCACATCCCATTTTCTTATGGCTGCCTCCTTATATCTAAGGGTCTCCAGGGCTTACTCACTAGTGTTGGGAGTTATGGGCCTTGAAGCCCTATTTCGTAGCTGGTCTCAGTCCTACTACCCTCAATTCTTATAGCTAATTCTTTCTACTTCTACCTATTTCTTTCCAATTCTTTTTGCAGAAGCAACTGATCCAGCTGCCAAGGCCAGCAAACTGGTGAGTTGCTTAATGAAGCTTGGCTGAAGGGTTAGAACTGGTGGGGGTGGGCTGTGAGGGCTTCCATGCTGGATGGGAGGACCAGGGTCTGAAGAGTCCCTAGATATACACTGAAGGGATACCCAGAGGAAATCAGAATCAGTCTTGGGGACTGGAAGAAGCTTATCTAGGCAGGTAAGGGAGAGCTAATCAAAAATTTCTACTACTAGAAAGGTTTTCACTACTTTCCAAAATATCAAGAAAAGAAGGTTGGATTGGAAAGGCCTCGAGGCTTGTGGGGATTGGGGAGCAGGGATCAGTAGCTTGTTTGCCCTGGGCAATGTGGCTCCCATGTTAGCACAAGCATGCTGGAAATGGTTTGGGGGAGGCTGGGGTGGGATATTGATGACCAAGGGATGGGGGGTGGAATTCCTTTGTGTGTGTTAGAGAATTTGGCTCCAGTTGTGTTACAGTATGTGAGGAGCCTTTAGCTCTTCTCCTCCCAGAGGAAGCAGTTGGGGAGGTATTAGAAGCTTTCATGGCCTCCTAGCAGGGGGGGCAATGCTCCTTTGGAAGGAAATGCCGGGGTTGGAGGCAGCATTAGCCCCCAGATCTTTCCTGTAGTCACCTGTAACCTGCTTCCCCACATCCCTGGGCTGCTGCAGACCCTTAGGGCTCAGATGTGGCCTCAGTGGATTATTTGATCTCTAACTC
This sequence comes from Myrmecobius fasciatus, assembly GCA_023553655.1. Classification (NCBI taxonomy): domain Eukaryota; kingdom Metazoa; phylum Chordata; class Mammalia; order Dasyuromorphia; family Myrmecobiidae; genus Myrmecobius; species Myrmecobius fasciatus. The sequence continues at coordinate 10,034 of JAJPUD010024257.1, read as the reverse complement.
TATCCTTTGCTGAACCTCTTCCCATGCAGCGAGGATTGAAGCCTAAGAAGGTGGTGTGTCTCCTTGTTGTGTGTCAGTGGGAGGGAGGAGGCTGGCATCATGCCTCCCTCGATACCCATCCTGCTCTTCTGCATGTCCTCTGGATGCTGCATGCTTTTGCATGTCTTCTGGGGTCCTAGCTGACCAGAGGAAAGGGCAGCCTTGATCCTCCCAGGGCTCAGCTTTACCAGGCTTACCAGGTTTTTACTATAGACTTCCCTTTCTTCCAGCCAGTAGCCAAACTCTTAGAGGAGATATAATGCTAGCAGAACCTATAGCCTTGGGTGAGGTGAAGGGTTATCCCTCAGCCATAGAGTAGCCTCAGTCAGCCTTGATTTGGTGGCATGAGGACATTTGGGCACAGAGATAAAAGCTTTAAAGAGAGGAGGAGGAGGAGCCCCTAAGCTAGAGGACTCTACAGAGATATTCATTAACTAGGTATCACCTTGAGGTTCTTTCTCCTTCCTTCCTAGAGTTATGCTCCATGTGTCTTTGCAGCTGCCCCATCTCTGTCCCTTCCAGAAATGTTTGGGATTATGCCATTTCCCTGAACTCTGTCTCACAGAGGACAGGACCGTGATCATGTCTATGGTCAATAGTCACTGGGGTTATGCTGAGCTAGGAATCGGCGATAACGTAATCCTCTTGCTTTCTAGTCTTGTGACCTAACCTTCACCTCCCCAAGGTCCACTTTGGTCTTTTCCTGTCTGCCTTCAACCTGCATGTGCTTGCCCATGTGTACTGTGCTGTGATTTCCTTGGCTTGGGACATACTACTGCTGCATGAGGGTATTGCTTTGGAGCAACTTGCTGGGGGGAGAGGCTTGCTTTTGGGGTGGTCATGGTATACAATGTGCTGGATTCCTGGCTTAGGGACCCACAATTGTAACTTCTCTCCTCAATATTTTTATCCCAGCGGGGCTCACTGCAGGGACCTTGAATTGAGCAAAGACAGGGAACAACACCGCTTGCTTGCCTTGTGGTTTCTCTCTGGAAGTAGTCTAGGGCTTCTGAGGAAAATGAGGGTCCCTTTCCCGTGCTTCAGGATAGAGATTGGAAGTACCGTGGGGCACCTGTTTTGCCAGGATTTCTTAAGCCCCTCAAAGCACTGGGTAAAGATTGGGAGTTACTGATGGAGGACATTGTCATGGAGATTAACTAAGTCTGCTGTTTCTGCAGATTGTCCTTTGTGCCTATTCTAGTCCAGTGAGGGCTGGAAGGAGGTGATCTCTTTGTGGATGGGGGAATTTTAATTTCCTTAACCAAGCTAGCTTCTTTGGGACCTTGAAAGGAGGGAGATTTTGAATGTATATGGTTATGTATGAAAGAGCCACTAAGAGGGAAAAGTGCACTATGTCCCTGGGTGGGGCAGGGAGAATGGAAGGAAACACTGTGAGAAATAGAGGCTAGGGGACTGGGTACCCCATGTATGAAGAAGGGGAGATTGTGTGCACATGGGAGTAAAATAGAGGGGTGACTTTATGAGGGAGACACATACAGAGAAAGGACAATATGTGTTTGGGATTCAAAGAAGAAGAGACTATATAGGTATGGCAGACAGAAGTTGAAGAGAAATTGTTTATGTGACACAGGAGAGGAAACTGTATGAGAGATGATGAGCAAGAAGGGAAGACATGTTGAGGGAGACCATATATGTGACACAAGAGGGAAACTGTGTGAGTGTGAGTGTGAGTGTGTGAGAGAGAGAGACAGAGACAGACAGACAGACAGACACAGAGAGGAGGAGGAAAGGAGGGGGGGGGAGAGAGAGAGAGATGAGGAAAGAGAGAGAGAGGTAGAGAGAGGGAAGGAGACGGTGAGCAAGAAGGGGAGAGAGATGTTGAGGAAGGGAGACGGTATATGTGTACAGGAGGTGAACCTCTGTGTGTGTGCACGCAGGAGACGTGAACAAGAAGGGCAGACAGACACATGGTATACAGCGGAGCCAAGATTGTATGGAATAAAGAGAGTCACACAAAGGAGGGGGAAGCCCGGAATGTGGAAGTTTCAGAGGGAGATGATTGTGATGGAGGCAGGGCCGGCTCTCCCTCTGTAGCTCCTTCTATTCTGAGAGCCCTGACCTTCCCATCTGCCGCTCCATCCCCAAGGGTTAAGATCTCACCAGAGAGTGGAGACTGTGCTGGGCGGTCCGAAGGGAGGAGCCTAGGGGATACTGCGGGTTGCTAGGTGACTGAGGAGCCGGCTCCCTCCTCCCCCTCCCCCCAGGCTTGGAGGGCGGGTCCGATGACGTCACGCGGAGCTGGACTCAGGGGCTGGGTGCAGCTGCTCCGAGGCTGAGACCGTGGGATCTGGATGTACCTGGGATGGCGAGCTGGGCCGGCCTCTACTCCTGATCCTTGCACAGAGCTGCCCGGGCCGGGCTGGGGTTGGGGGGTGGGCCTCGGGGCCATGGAGCCCCAGAGTTCGTAGCTGTTTGGGGCTGCACAGCCGCCGGGGCTGGGAAGATGAGGCTGCATTGTTGGAATTTGAGGCGCTAACCTCCTCTTTCCGCTGGTCCCCTTCTGCCCGGCCTGCCTCTCTCACTCCCCCTCCCTCCATTCTCCATCCTCCCACCATCTCTCTGTCCTTTCTCCGGCCATCTTTCCTTGGTCCCGATTCCTCGGTCTCTCTGTCTGTTTCTGTGTCTCTGTCTGGTTTTCTGCAATGATGAGACAGGCTCCGACCACCCGCAAGGTACTCACTCCCTCTCCCACTGGCCCTGGCCTTGGGTACTGTGGTTACCTAGGGGTCGGCATTGCTGCCGCTGCCGCTGCTACTGCTGCTGCCGCCCGCCGCCACCGCTGCTGCTGCAAGTTACTGGCTCCGTCAGCCCGCCCTGGGGAGGGGGGTTGTCGGGGAGAAAGTGGAGGGGAGGGATTGGCCATCACCTGTCACCTCCATTCTCCGCTGGCTTTGGCTTTCATTGGGCTTTGTGGCTCTCTGTGCCCTGGGGGTCGTTGTCCCTGCGGAGCACATGGGGCTGGGCATCAGTCTAGGGGCTGTTGTTGCTATTGCTGTTTGCTTTCAGAAAGTTGCCTGTGATGGGGGAGCCTAGGTAGGGCACCGCTTGCTTGGGTCAGGTTATGATGGGTTTTAGGGGCTTCCCTCTCTTCCAATTGCCAGGTTTTTTTGGGGGGGAGATGAGGCCCTTGTTCATCTTCTGTGACCCTGAGTTGTAGAGATTGGGGGACAGCTAGAAGGAAGCACCTCGTTGGCTCTAGAGGCCCCTAGGAACAGGCCTGTCACTGGGATCTAATCTGGGGACTGGTGAGGGGAATAGTTAAGGAATGAAAGAATTTGGAAATAGAATTGCCATATGGCACCCTCTTTGTCGAGATTTGGGTTTAGTATATAATCTCCCATTCCTGCTGATCCCTGGGGTTTGGGGGAATGGTC
>JAJPUD010024256.1:0-18950 GCA_023553655.1 Myrmecobius fasciatus | reverse complement strand
TAAAACCATCTGGCCCTGGAGACTTTTTCTTAGGGAGTTGATTAATAGCTTGCTCTATTTCTTTTTCTAAAATGGGGCTATTTAAATAATTTATTTCCTCTTCTGTTAACCTGGGCAATCTATATTTTTGTAGATATTCCTCCATTTCATTTAGATTATCAAATTTATTGGCATAAAGTTGGGCAAAGAAACTCCTAATTATTACTCTAATTTGCTCTTCATTGGAGGAAAGTTCTCCCTTATCATTTTTGAGACTAACAATTTGATTTTCATCTTTCCTTTTTCTGATCAAATTAACTAAAGGCTTATCTATTTTTGGGCTTTTTCATAAAACCAACTCTTAGTTTTATTTATTAATTCAATAGTTTTCTTATTTTCAATTTTATTAATCTCACCTTTTATTTTCAGAATTTCCAATTTGGTATTTAATTGAGGGTTTTTAATTTGCTCTTTTTCTAGTTATTTTAATTGTAACCCTAATTCATTGATCTTTTCTTTCTGTATTTCATGCAAATAAGCATCTAGAGACATAAAGTTACCCCTTATAACTGCTTTGGCCGTATCCCACAAATTTTGGTATGTTGTCTCATTATTGTTGTTCTCCTGGATGAAATTATCGATTATGTCTATAATTTGTTCTTTCACCCATTCATTCTTCAGGATTAGATTATTTAATTTCTAATTAACTTGTGTTCTGTTTTCTCCTGGCCTTATATTACATGTGAGTTTTATTGCATCATGATCTGAAAAGGATACATTTACTATTTCTGCTTTTCTGCATTTGATTTTGAGCTTTTTATGCCCTAACACATGATCAATTTTTGTATAAGTTCCATGAATTACTGAGAAAAAAAGTATACTCCCTTCTATCACCAAAATGGTGAGTTCTTACACTAGAAGCTGGAGTTTGGGGGTTTATCAAATATTAGATTACCATAATCATGACTATTGTATTGTGTGTCTAAGCTATTTTACTGATCTACCACTCTTTTTCTTTTTTTTGTTGAGGCAATTGGGGTTAAGTGACTTGCCCAGAGTCACACAGCTAGGAAGTGTTAAGTGTCTTGAGACCAGATCACCACTCTTTACCTTAGCCACTACCAAGTGGTTTTAATGACTGTTGCTTTATAGTTTTATTAGTTTCAATTTTTAAATTTCTCATTTGAATTTCAGAATTTCTAATTTGGTATTTAATTGGAGGGGTTTTAATTTGTTCTTTTTTCTAGCTCTTTTTATTTGCACGCCCAATTTATTGAATTCTTCTTTTTCTATTTTATGCATGTAACTATTTAGAGATATAAAATTTCCATTAAAAATTGCTTTGGGGCGGAGCCAAGATGGCGAACTGCAGACATCATTCTCTGTGAGCTCGTCAGACCTTCCCTCAGACCCAGAACAAATTAAGTCTCCGAACTGATTCTGGAGTGAGGGCTCCATCAAATACTTGGAGTACAATGAACTTCTATCAAAAATCTATTTTGAAAGAACTCTGGAGGAGGTCAGTTACAGACACACAGGGGATTGGCCGCTTGACATACTCAGACGCCAGAGTGCAGCCGGGGCAGAGTGGGACTGGGACAGAGGTTGGCAGATTCTAGGTACCCAGAAAGGCCCTGGGAGATGCTTGGGCCACTTGGCTCTGCTTGCAGGCAAGTGCTCTGGCAGATATGCCTTTGGTAAAGGGTGGATTAAGAGCAGCTGAAAGCGTGGTCCTAGTGCAGATCTAGCCCGACTAGCCTCAGACCGGAGGTCAACTCGGCAAATTGCCCCAGGGCAAATTGAAACGTCTGCAGAATTCCCTGCTTGACTCAGACCTCAAACTCAAAAACACGAGTAAGAAGCAGAAGAGAGCTCTCACCATAGACAGCTTTTACAGAGAGACAGAAGGGTAGACCCCAGATTCTTAGGTTCCTAAAGGGAAAGCAACCCCAGAGGAAGTCACAAAGGCAGACATGAGCTGGTCCCCTTTTCAGAAGGCTTACCTGGAAGATTGCATAAAGAATCTCAAAAGAGAGCTAGAAGACGAATGGGGAAATAAATTGAGATCAGTGTAAGAAGAAAATAACGCCCTGCAAGAGATGTGAAAAACTGGAAAACAAGACTGGTGAAATGGAAAAAATCACCCATTCACTGGAAAATAAAAATGGTGAATTGGAAAACGATAACAATTCAATGAAAAACAAAATTGTTGACTTAGAAAAAGTCACCAACTCACTGGAAAATAAAAATGGTGAATTGGAAAAAATCAATTCACTGGAAAATAAAAATGGTGAATTGGAAAAAATCATCAATTCACTGGAAAATAAAAATGGTGAATTGGAAAAAGACCACAAATCACTGAAAAATAAAATTGGCAAAATGGAAAAAGAATGCAATGAACCAAAAAATTCAATTGGCCAGTTATAAAAGGAGCTAAAAAAGATAACTGAAGGAAATAATACTTTAAAAATTAAAATTGAACAAATAGAAGTGAATGACTCAATAAGACTTCAAGAATCAGTCAAACAAAAACAAAAAAAAAAAGAAAAAATAGAAGAAAATATGAAATATCTCTTAGGAAAAACAACTGACTTGGAAAACAGATCCAGGAGAGACAATCTAAGGATTATCGGACTCCCTGAAAGCCATGATGAAAAAAAGAACCTTGTTGCTATCTTCCAGGAAATCATGAAAGAAAATTGCCCTGAGATTGTAGAATCAAAGGGCAAAATCACCATTGAAAGAATTCACCGATCACCTCCTGAAAGAGACCCCAAAATTAAAACCCCAAGGAATATCATGGCCAAATTTCAGGACTATTGCACCAAGGAAAGGATATTGCAAGCAGCTAGAAAGAAACAGTTCAAATACTGAGGAACTATAATTAGAATTACACAATATTTGTCAGCTTCCACATTAAAGGATCGAAGGGCCAGGAATCAGATATTCCGAAAAGCAAAAGAACTTGGACTACAACCAAGAATAAGTTATCCAGCTAGAATGAGCATTATCTTCCAGGGAAGAAGATGGTCATTCAATGATATAGGAGAATTTCACCTATTTCTAATGAAAAGACCAGATCTGAACAAAAAATTTGACCTCCAAATACAGAACTCAAGAGAAGCATAAAAAGGTAAAAAGGAAAGAACCCTTGAGAACTATATTTCTACTATGGGTATCCTTAAAGAATTGGGGTATAATTCGATTTTACTTTGATAATAATGGAAAAGAAATTAGAGGTGGAAGGGATATCATACTAAAAAAAGGGGGGGAAAGGAGGCAAAATAAAGTTTAAAAAAAAGGAGGTAAAATAAGGCAAAATCTCATGAAGAGACATAGAAAATCTAATATAATTGAGGGAAAGAAGGGAGGGCGATGAGTATTGTGTAAATCTTACTCTCATTAGATTTGGCTCTAAGAGAGTATATCAGACACATTTGGCTTCAAAGAAAAACTTGACCCTCCTTATAGGAAATTAGGAGGGAAAGGAGGAAAAGAAAGGGATAGACTAATAGAAGGATTAGGGGAAAGGTGTAAAAAAGAGGGAGGGATTCTAAAGGGGGGAGGACTGTTAGAGGGAGTTGGTCATCAAAAATAAAATACTGGGGAAGGGGGAAGAGAACAAGGTGAAAGGGAAGAGAAAATCATAACTCTGGGTAAATAAGATGGCAGGAAATACAGATATAGTTATTTTAATTGTGAATGTGAATGGGATGAACTCTCCCATAAAATGGAAGCGAATAGCAGACTGGATTAAAAGCCAGAATCCTACAATATGTTGTTTACAAGAAATATATCTAAAACATAGAGATACATACAGAGTGAAGGTAAAGGGCTGGAGCAGAATCTTTTATGCTTCAGGTGAATAAAAAAAAGCAGGGGTAGCAATCCTTAGATCAAGTAAAAGCAAAAATAGCTCTAATTAAAAGAGATAAGGAAGGAAACTATATTTTACTAAAGGGTACCATAGACAATGAAGCGGTATCAATACTAAACATATATGCACCAAGTGGTATAGCATCCAAATTCCTAGAGGAGAAACTAACAGAGCTGCAAGGAGAAATAGACAGTAAAACTGTACTAGTGGGGGATCTCAACCTTGCTCTCTCAGAATAAGATAAATCAAACCACAAAATAAATAAAGAAGAAGTTAGGGAGGTAAGCAAAATGTTAGAAAAGTTAAGTATGATAGATCTCTGGAGGAAATTGAGTGGTGATAGAAGGGAGTATACTTTTTTCTCAGGGATCCATGGAACTTATATGAAAATTGATCATGTGTTAGGGCATAAAAAGCTCAAAATCAAATGCAGAAAAGCAGAAATAATAAATGCATCCTTTTCAGATCCTGATGCAATAAAACTCACATGTAATATAAGGCCAGGAGAAAACAGAACACAAGTTAATTAGAAATTAAATAATCTAATCCTGAAGAATAAATGGGTGAAAGAACAAATTATAGACATAATCGATAATTTCATCCAGGAGAATGAAAATAATGAGACAACATATCAAAATTTGTGGGATATGGCCAAAGCGGTTATAAGGGGTAATTTTATATTTCTAGATGCTTACTTGCATAAAAATAGAGAAAGAGAAGATGAGTGAATTTGGCTTGCAATTAAAAAAGCTAGAAAAAGACCAAATTAAAAACCCTCAATTAAATACCAAATTGGAAATTCTGAAAATAAAAGGGAAGATTAATAAAATTGAAAATAGGAAAACTATTGAATTAATAAATAAAACTAAGAGTTGGTTTTATGAAAAAACCAACAAAATAGATAAGCATTTAATTAATTTCATTAGAAAAATGAAAGAGGAAAATCAAATTGTTAGTCTCAAAAATGATAAGGGAGAACTTTCCTCCAATGAAGAGCAAATTAGAGCAATAATTAGGAGTTACTTTGCCCAACTTTATGCCAGTAAATTTGATAATCTAAATGAAATGGAGGAATATCTACAAAAATATAGATTGCCCAGGTTAACAGAAGAGGAAATAAATTATTTAAATAGCCTCATTGTAGAAAAAGAAATAGAACAAGGTATTAATCAACTCCCTAAGAAAAAATCTCCAGGGCCAGATGGATTTACATGTGAATTCTACCAAACATTCAAAGAACAATTGATCCCAATATTATATAAACTATTTGAAAAAATAGGGAAAGAAGGTGTACTACCAAATTCCTTCTATGACACAGATATGGTGCTGATAGCTAAACCAGGTAGGGAGAAAACTGAGAAAAAAAAAAAACTATAGATGTATTTCCCTAATGAATATTGATGCAAAAATTTTAAATAAGATTTTAGCAATGAGATTACAGAAAGTTATCCCCAGGATAATATACCATGACCAAGTAGGATTTATACCAGGAATGCAGGAATGCTGGACTGGTTCAATATGAGGAAAATTATCAGCATAATCAATTATATTAATAACCAATGATTATCTCCATAGATGCAGAAAAAGCCTTTGATAAAATCCAACACCCATTCCTATTAAAAACACTAGAGATTATAGGAATAAATGGGCTTTTCCTTAAAATGATTAGTAGTATCTACTTAAAAACCATCAGCAAGCATCATATGTGATGGAGTCAAAATAGAATCATTTCCAATAAGATCAGGAGTGAAACAAGGCTGCCCACTATCACCATTATTATTTAATATTGTCTTAGAAATGTTACATTTGGCAGTAAGAGAAGAAAAAGAGATTAAAGGAATTAGAGTAGGTAATAAGGAAACCAAATTATCACTCTTTGCAGATGACATGATGGTATACTTAGAGAACCCTAGAGACTCAACTAAAAAATTACTAGAAACAATTCACAACTTTAGCAAAGTTGCAGGATACAAAATAAATCCACATAAATGATCAGCATTTTTATATATTACCAACAAAATTCAGCAGCAAGAGATACAAAAAGAAATTCCATTCAAAATAACTGTTGATAGTATAAAACATTTGGGAATGTATCTGCCAAGGAAAACTCAGGAACTATATGAACTAAACTACAAAACACTTTCCGCACAAATAAAATCAAACTTCATCAATTGGAAAAACATCAAATTCTCATGGGTAGGCCAAGCGATTATAATAAAAATGACAATACTACCCAAACTAATTTACTTATTTAGTGCCATACCAATCAAATTCCCAAGAAATTATTTTACAGATCTAGAAAAAATAGTAGCAAAATTCATTTGGAAGAACAAAAGGTCAAGAGTTTCAAGGGAATTAATGAAAAAAAAGGCTGATGATGGTGGACTTGCTGTACCAGATCTAAAACTATATTATAAAGCAGCGGTCATCAAAACCATTTGGTACTGGCTAAGAAATAGAGTAGTCGATCAGTGGCATAGGATAGAATCACAGGACAAACTAGGCAATAACTATAGCAATTTAGTGTTTGATAAACACAAGACCCTAGCTTCTGGGATAAGTACTCATTATTTGACAAAAACTGCTGGGAAAATTGGAAACTAGAGTGGAAGAAATTAGGGCTTGGCCCACATCTAATGCCACATACCAAGATAAAATCTAAATGGTTTTATGATCTGGATATAAAGAGTGATATAAGTAAATTAGAGGAACTTAGTATCTCAGACCTATGGAGATGGAATAAATTTATGTCCAAAGAAGAACTGGAACTCTTAATTGAACACCAGATAGATAACTCTGACTATATTTAGTTAAAAAGTTTTTGTACAAACAAAACCAATGCAGACAAGATTAGGAGGGAAGCAATAAATTGGGAAATCATCTTTACATTTAAGGGTTCTGATAAAGGTCTCCTCTCTAAAATATATAGAGAATTGTCTTATATTTATAAGAATTCAAGCCATTCTCCAATCGATAAATGGTCAAAGGATATGGACAGACAATTTTCAGAGGATGAAATTAAAAGTATTTGTAGTCATATGAAAAGGTGCTCCAAATCACTATTGTAAGGGTCAATGTTGAAGAATTACCCATACATAGGTTTTGCAAAAAATAAATAAATAAATAAATTGTTTTGGCTGCATCCCATAGATTGTGGTATGTTGTCTCATTATAGTCACTCTCTTGGAGGAAATATGGATTGTTTCTGTGATTTGTTGTTTGACCCACTTATTTTTTTAATATGTATACATATTTATACAGTTATCTTGCTGTACAAGAAAAATCAGATATACAAGAAAAATAAAAACAACAACAACAACAACAAAAAACACCTGAGAAGGGAAACATAATGCAAGCAAACATCAGCAGAAAGCTTGAAAATGCTATGTTGTGTTCCACACTCAGATCCCACAGACCTCTCCCTGGGTGTATATGGCTATCTTCATCACTAAACGATTGGAACTGGTTTAAAACATCTCATTGTTGAAGAGAGCCATGCCCTTCAGAATTGATCATCATGTAGTCTTGTTGTTGCCATGTACAGTGATCTCCTGGTTCTGCTCATTTCACTCAGTATCAGTTCATGCCAGTCTCTCCAGGCCTCTCTGAAGTCATTCTGCTGGTCATTTCTTACAGAGCAATAATATTCCATAACATTCATATAACATAATTTATTCAGCCATTCTCCAATTGATGGGCATCCTTTTAGTTTCCAGTTTCTTGCCACTACAGAAAGGGCTGCCACAAACATTTCGGAATATGTGGGTCCCTTTCCTTCCTTTAAGATTTCTTTGGGATATAGGCCCAATAGAAACACTGCTGGGTCAAAGGGTATGCACAGTTTGATAACTTTTTGAGCATAATTCCAGATTGCTCTCCAGAATGGTTGGATCCGTTCACAGTTCCAGTAACAATGTATCAGTGGGCCAGTTTTCTCCATTCCATTTGTCATTATCTTTTCCAGTCATCTTAGCCAATGTGAGAGGTGCATAATGGTATCTCAGAGTAGTCTTAATTTGAATTTCTCTGATCAATAGTGATTTGGAGCACCTTTTCATATGACTAGAGATTGTTTTAATTTTTTCATCTGAAAATTGTCTGTTCATATGCTTTGACCATTCATTGATTGGAGAGTAGCTTGAATTCTTATAAATTTGAGTCAATTCTCTATATATTTTAGAAATGAGGCCTTTATCAGAACCCTTAAATGTAAAAATGATTTCCCAATTTATTGCTTCCCTCCTAATCTTGTCTGCATTAGATTTGTTTGTACAAAAACTTTTAAACTTAATATAAGCAAAATTATCTATCTAGTGTTCAGTCAAGACTTCCAGTTCTTCTTTGGACACTAATTCCTTCCTTCTCCACAGATCTCAGAGGTAAACTATTCTTTGTTCTTCTAATTTGCTTATAATATCAATCTTTATGTCTAAATCATGAACCCATTTCAACCTTATCTTGATATACCATGTTAGGTATGGGTCAATGCCTAGTTTCTGCCATACTTGTTTCCAATTTTCCCAGCAGTTTTTGTCAAATGGTGATCTTATCCCAAAAGCTGGGGTCTTTGGGTTTGTCAAACACTAAATTACTATAGTCGTTGACTGTTTTGTCATATGAACCTAACCTATTTCACTGATTGACTACTCTATGTCTTAGCTAGTACCAAATAGTTTTGATGACCACTGCTTTTTAATATAGTTTTAGATTTGGTACAGCAAGGCCACCTTCATCAGCCTTTTTTTTTCATTAATTCCCTTGAAATTCTTGACCTTTTGTTTTTCCAAATGAACTTTGTTATTATTTTTTTCTATATATGTAAAATAATTTCTTGCGAGTTTGATTGAGATGGCACTTTTAAATAAGTAGATTAATTTAGGTAATATTTTCATTTTTATTATATTCACTCAACCTACCTATGAGACCTTGATATTTTTCCAGTTGATTAGATCTAACTTTGTATAAAAAGTGTTTTGTAGCTGTGTCCATGTAGTTTCTGACTTTGCCTTGGCAGATAGACTCCCAAATATTTTATGTTGTATGATTATATTTTAATATATTGGCTCTTTTCCCTTTTCTCTGATCACCTTGGAAAAGAGAGCTAATATTGCTATTGCTGGATTAAAGGAACTCTTTGGGCACAATTCCAGATTGTTCTTCAAAATGGCTGCATCATTACCCCACTGCTGATTGTTCCACCACCATTATATTAATGTCCCAGTTTTTCCACATCCCCTCCAACATTTACTAATCTGAAAGGTTGTAAAATGATATCCTAAAGTTGTTTTCATTTGCATTTCTGTAATCAATAACAATTTAGAGCATTTTAATATGACTACATATAGCTTTGATTTCTTCACCAAAAATAGCTTATTCAAACTCTTTGACCATTTATCAATTGGGAATGACTCATAAACTTAATAAATTTGTCATGAGGCCTTTACCCAAGAACTGGCCTATAAAATTTCCCTTCTACCCTCGATTTTCTACTTTCCTTCTAATCTTTATTTATTTTGGGTTTATTTGTACAAAACCCCCTTAATTTAATATGACCCAAATCATCCATTTTACACCTTATAATGTTTTGTACTTTTTTTTTTTTTTGCTAAGGCAATTGGGGTTAAGTGACTTGCCCAGGGTCACACAGCTGTTATGTGTCTGAGACCAGATTTGAACTCAGGTCCTCCTGACTTCAGGGCTGGTGCATGTTTTGTATTTTTTGTTTATTCAAAAGTATCCTATCCACATGTAATAGATAATATATTCTATATTCTAATTTATTTATGACATTTTCCTTTATGACTAGGTCATATAGATATTGATTTATGTCCAATTTTTGCCAGTCTGCTGCCAAACTGCAGTTTTCCTAGCAATTTTTACCAGTGAATTCTATCCTAAAACCTTAAATCTTTATATTTATCAACACAAGATTACTATAATCATTTACTACTACATATTGGATATCTACTCTATTCTACAAATCCACCATTCTATTCTTAGCCAATACCAGATAGTTTTGATAATTGTCCCTTATAAAACAGTTTAAGATCTGACACTAGTAGACCTCCTTCCTTTACAATTTTTGTTACTAATTTCTTTGATATTCATGACTTTTTGTTCTTCCAAATCAATTTTATTATTTTTTCCTACATTAATAAAATAATTTGGGGGAGCAATTTAATTGGGATGGCACTAAATAAGTGGTGAACTCAGCCCATGAACAATTACTATTTCTCCAAATATTTAAATCTGACTTTATTTGTATAAAAAGTGTTCTATTATTATGTTCTTGTAGTTCCTGAGTTTGTCTTGGCAGGTATACTTCTAGATATTTCTTGTTTTCTGTGTTTGTTTTAAATGAGCTATCTCTTATTATTTCTTCTTGCAGGACTTTATGGCGATATATCAAAATTGCTGATGATTTATGTAGGCTTATTTTCTATTCAGTCACTTTGCTAAAATTATTAACTGTTTCAGCAAGCTTTTTATAGGATTTTCCAATCTCTAGGATTTTCCAAGTATACCATCATGATATTTGCAAAAAGAAATACCTCACTGCCCATTGTGATGCTTTCCATTTTTTTTTATTCTGTTATTGCTAATCCAGCATTTCTAGCACAATATTGAAAAATTTGGGTGAAAATGGGCATCCTTGTTTCATTCCTCATTTTATTGGGAAAGATTCTACCTTATCCTTCTTACAGATAATACTTGCTGATGGGTTTAGGTAAATACTTATCATTTTTAGAATAAGTCTATACCTATGTTTTCCAGTGTTTATTTATTTTAAATTTAAATGCAAAATTGAAAAAGAAGAAAAAAAAAACATTGTTAACATACACAGCAGAACATAAGAGAAGATTCAAAATAGGAAGCAATAAATTTCCACTTCAAGAAAGCCTATATAATAAATATCACACATTGTATTTCAGAGCTGTCCATCTTTGCTTTCTTTTGTTCTCTGCTCTACATTCTTTTATTTTATTCTTTTTTTCCTCTTTGTTCTCCACCTTCCCAAGAAAGCTACAATTAAGTGCATATATATATATGTATATATATATGTGCACATACACATATACATATAAATTTTTATACATGTACAAACATGTATAAACATATGCATATACATGTAATATATATACACATACACACATAGATAGATACATATATATGCATAGATATCTATAATGCTACACATACATACACATATGCATTCATATGCATCTAAGTAAGACCACACTATGCTTGGTTGTCCTGTGTTTCTCTGAAGGTGGATAATAACATCTTCCTTCATAGGTCCAAGTCTTTTCATAATTTTCTAATCTTACCAACTCATCATTTCCTATACTACAGCAATATACCAACCTTATATTATCTAGTTGTTTTAAATAGTCTAAAACAATATTGATTAATATGGCTGATGCATAATATAGTTTCCCTATTTTTCTCCTTTGATTAAGTTTATTTTTAGCTTTAACTTTGTCTGAGATCATGATTACTACCCCTGCTATTTTTATGTATTAGATTGTACTCCTAATCTTTATTTTATGTTTCTGTTTATTTCTTATTTCTTATCCCTCCTAAATTCTCTGCTTTACTTCTACTCACTAACTGGCCCTTCTGTTGCTTAAGCTACTTCATTTCCTCTTCCTCTTCCCAACCCCCTTGTAAAGGACGACCCTTATTCTTTCCCCCACCTTTTCCCCTTCCCCTTTTGATTTTATCTGAATTTAGAACACATTTTTGGTCTTTTAAATATATTTATTGTTCTCCCTTTATCACATCCCCATTAATCTATACATCTTATTCCATTTCCATTAATCTACTTATCCTTCCATACCTCTTTATCTTTTTCCCTCACCCTCTTATTTATTTATAAATTTAGAAGACTTTTATTCCCTTCTAAATGTACATGTTGTTCTCTCTTTAACCGGATTGGATGTAAGTAAAGTTCCCTCCAAAAATTCCTCCCATATCCTCTCCCATCTCCCATCTCCTTATCCCCTATCCCTTTATGCTCTTATTTCTTTTCTTTTCTTTTTTTTAAAATTTTATTTTATTTGCAAAACATATGTATGGGTAATTCTTCAACATTAACCCTTATATAACTTTCTGTTACAGATTTTTCCCCCCAACTCCCCACCCCTCCCCTACATGGCAGGATATCCACTACATGTTAATTATGTTAAAAATACTTGGCTAATCGAATATATGTATACATATTTCCAAACTTATCATTGTTGTGCAAGAAAAATCATATCTACACAAAAGACATATCAGATAAAGGAAACACAATATAAGCAAACACCAATCAAGAGTATGAGAATGTTATGTTGTGGTCCACATTTCACATCCCTCTCTCTGGGTGTATATGGCTTTCTTCACTGAACAATTGGAACTGGTTTGAAACATTTCATTGTTGAAGAGAGCCATGTCCATCAGAATTGATCATCATATAGTATTGTTGTTGCCGTGCATAATGATCTCCTGGTTCTGCTCATTTCACTCAGCATCAGTTCATGCAAGTCTCTCCAGGCCTCTCTGAAATCGTCCTGCTGGTCATTTCTTACAGTATGCTCTTATTTCTTTATGAAGTTAGAAGATTTTTATACCCTTCTACACACACACACACACACACACACACAAACACACAACACACACACACACACACACATCCATCTACTGATTGTTTGATAGATGTATTGTTCCCTCTTTAATCATTTCCAATGAGAGTCAGTTTCCAGAGCTACCAGCCTTCCTCTCTTATCTAATTCCTCTGTATGAGTTCTTCTTCTTGCATCTCATTTGTATATGATAATTACTTTTTTTCCTTTTTCCTACATGATTTTGCCTTTTAAAATCACATCATATTCAACTCTATCCCAATCTTTCTTTCAAACTGCCTAATTACTAATGACAATCTTAGGCATATGCTTTAATTTCAACATTGAAAAAAAAAACCAGTTTGTCTTTATTGAGTCCCTTTGTTATTTACCTCATATTTCTCTTGGATCTTGCATGTCATTTTTTTCTGTGCAAAATCCTGAAAGTCTAGTAATTCATTGAATATCTTTTTTTTTCATTCTGCACTATATAAATATGATTGGGAATGATATTTTTGGCCATAACCTCAGTTTTTTTTTCTTAGATATATAATATTCCAAGAACTACAATATTTTAATGTAGCTGCTAGTAGATCTTGTGTGATTTTGATTATGATTCTGTGATATTTGAATTGGTTTTTTTCTTATTGCTTATAATATTTTCTCATTGAGCTGAGGATTTCAGAATTTGTGTGTGATATTCCTGGAGTTTTTCCTTGTAAAATCGGTTTCAGATGGTGATTACTGGATTTTTTTTTTCTGTTTCTACTTTTCTCTCTTGTTCCAACACTTAGGAGAATTTTCTTTAATTATACTATCAAAATTCTTTTTTGTGATTATAACTTTCAGATAGTTTATTTCTTATGTTTTCTCTTATTGATGTGTTATCTAGGTTAGTTGTTTTTCTTAAGTATTTTGAATTTTCTTCTATTTTTTCATTCTTTGCATTTTGTCTGATTATTTTGTGATCTCTGCTAGTTTCCCCTTACCCAATTCTAATTTTCAAGAAGCCCTTTTCTTATTTAAGATTCTGGATCTTCTTTTCTTTGACTTTCTTTTTGTAATCTTGTTTTCTTGGGATTGATCTTTTAAAATAATTTTTCTTCCTCAATCTCTCTCATTTGATTTTAAACCTTTTTTGAATTCTTCTATCAATTCTTTTTGATGTTACTCTTTGGGGTAGGAGGGACTTTTTTGCATCAGTTTCCCCCTCTGAAGACAAATGTCTGTCTTCTGTTTCCATAGTAACTTTCTGTGAGGTTCTTTCTCTTTTGTCTGCTCATTTAAAAAAAAAAAAATATGGCAGCTTGTTATTGTCACCTCTACTCCCGAGATGTGAGCCAAACCACCAGTCCTGCAGGTCACATTATTCTTAATTTCTTCCCAAGTTGTCTTAACCTGGATAACTGCTTTATCCCAATTTATAATTATTTCCATCACTCTTACAATTTACTTTGAGACAGAATTTATTTGAGGGAAAATTTGGGAGAACCATGTAGTTTTCTGCTTTTATCATCTTCCCAAAATTCCCTTTCTAATTCTCTTTTCATAACTTTCTTCAATGGTTTTTATTTCTTTCCTCATTCTTTCCTTCTACAATTCTTATTTGATTTTTTAAATTATTTTTGGACTTTTTAAAAATGCATTTTTCTTGGGGCAGCTAAGTGGCTCAGTGATAGAGCACCAGCCCTGAAGTCAGGAGGACCTGAGTTCGAATGTGATCTCAGATACTTAACACTTCCTAGCTATGTGACCCTGGGCAAATGACTTAACCCCAATTGCCTCAACAAAAATAAATAAATAAATGTATTTTTCTTTAATTATTGCTGTAATGCTTCTTGTTGGTCTTGCATCAAATTTGTATTTTTTTTTTCTTTGAAGCTTTGCTTGTAAATGTTTTCAAGTCATTGTCTTCTGTGTATTTTCCTGTCATCAAAGTGGCTCCTTTGGCTTGGGTTTTTGTTTGTTTATTTGTTTGCTCATTCTTCCAGTTTGTTTCTTGATTTTGGATTTCATCTTAGTATTGAGTTCTGCTCAGTTCTGGAAAGATGTTTGGCCTAGAAGCTGCAGTTTCTTTCACAGCTTAGTCTGGGTTCCTTCCAGTTTTCAGTGCTTCCAGAGTAGTATGCTCTACAGAGAAGTCTATCCATTGCTCTCCTGTCCTGAATTCTATTAAGTTTCTCACTTAGGTTTGATTCTGTTAAGTTGTGTGTAGATTGTTTTAGTAGATTGTTGCTGGACTCAGTCACTGTTAGCCCACTGGTAAGTTCTGCAGGTTCAGAGTTACTGAACTGCTAGCTCCTGTTTGGTCAGGGCTGGGCTAAATATCAGAACTAATTTGCAGCTGTTGCTTCTGGATTCAGAACCATACATCTAAAATTTGTTTTATACTCAGTAACCAAATTAGAGTGCTTGAGGAAAAACTGGGAAAAGAGATGAGAGCAATGGAAAAGTTATAGGAAAGAGTATTAATATATTGGAACAAGAAATACAAAATTTTACTCATTGGTGAAAAACTTCCTGAAAATTGAAGTAGATGAAAAAGAAGCTAATGATTCCACGAGTAATCAAGAAAGATTGAAACAATAAAACAAAGACTTAAAAAATAGAGGAAAGTATAAAATGTATCCTAGAAAAAGCAATTGATCTGGAAAACAGTTTGAAGAGAAAGTAGCATTTAGAAAGAATTCAAATATTAAGGAGCCAAAGTCAGGATCATACAAAATTAGTAGTAACCCCTAAAAAAGGATGGAGAATTTACAAAATGATATTCCAGAAGGCAAAGAATATAGGCTTACAACTAACAATAATTTGACTGTAAAAACTGAGTATGGAGGAAAATGTTTCTTTAATGAAATAGAAGACTGCCAGGTGTTATTCCTGAGGGCAGCTGGGTCTGACTTCCTCCCAAGCTTCGGTGTGCATCCGGACACAACCCTCGCGTTCCTCAAGGAGAGTCACAAGCCAGAAGAAGATGAAATCAAGGTGCTCTTTATTGAGGCGCTTTCCTCAGCCAGCCTGCTCCACAGTCTTTAGTCCTTCTTTTTATCCCCCCTTGCCCACCCAACTTTTAGGAATTATCTTTGTGCTGACATGAGGGAGTCAGAAAGATCATGGAGCTCACATCCTAATGACAGAGCAACATCTCCGGGCAAGCCTGTTTTTAAATCACTGTGAATTGCTCTTTTATCTAAGCTATTGTCAGTAACCTCAGCATGTCCCTGGTCTCATGTTTGTCAAAGGAACTGCATATAATACCTTCTTATCCTCAAGTCAACACAAACTTATTATCAGGGTTCCCGACCTTTGGGCCCTAACAGAAAACTAATGAATATTTTTAATGAAAAAACCCAAACTATGTAGAAACCTTGAAATACACACACAAGGAGAAGGTGACACTTGAAATTCTTTCTTTTCTGAAATAAGCAAAAGAAGGAAGAATACTCATAGTTAAGTGTAGAAGTACATGCCACTCAACAGAAATGAAAAAGTTTGGGGGGGAAAGAGTAATAAGAGGAAGGGCAAATTAAAATTTGTCTTAGGGCAAATTAAAATTTGTCTTAAGACAAATTTTGGGGAGGGTCAGACTCAAAGAGAAGGAAAAGTAGAAGAAAATAAAATGGAAGAAAATACATAATTAACAAAAGCAATTGTAAATATAAGAGGGATGATCTCATCCACAAAACAGAAGAGGATAGCTGAATTGATTAAAAAAGAATCCAATAATGTGTTTACAAGAAACTCACTTGAAATAAAATGATGCACACAGAATTAAAATAGAAAGTGCTGGAGCTAATTTTATTATGCTTCAACTGAAGTAGAAAAGAGATTTCAGACAAAGTAACAGCAAAAATAGACTTAGTTAAAAGCTACAAACAAGTAATTTATATTTTACTTAAAGGAACCATAGACAATTAATTAATATCAATACTAAATATATGTGCAACAAATGGAATATCATCTAATATCTGAAGGGAAAAGTTCAATGAGTTACAGAGAGAAATAGATAATAAAACAAGAATAGTGAGGGACTTCAATTTGCCCCCTCTCAAACTGAGATAAATCTAACCAAAAATGAACAAAAGAGAAATGAAGGATCTGAATAGAATTTTAGAAAAGTTAGACAAAATAAACTTCTGGACATCTTTGAATAGAAGCAGAAAACAATCTTTTTCTCCTTTGTGCATGGCACAATCATAAAAATTGACCATATGTTAAGACATAAAAACCTTACAAACAAATTAGCAAAAAAAAAAGAATACTAAACATATCTTTTATGGATCATAATGTATTAATGATTATATTCAGCAAAGGGGCTTTGAAACAGAGATTAAAATTTATTAGAGACTAAATAATTCAATTCCAAAGATAAGTAGGTCAAAGAACAAATCATAAAAATAATCAATAACTTCATTAAAGATAACAACAATGAAGAGGCAAATTTGGGGATTGTAACTAAAACAACAACTAGGGTAAATTTTATATCTTTAAATTTTTTCACTAGTTAAAAAAAAAAGAACAAATCAACGAATTGGGTATGCAACTAAAAAACTAGAAAACCAATTAATTAAACTCTTCATATATATGAATGTATGCATATATATTTAAAAGTGCTGAAAATTAAAGAAGTTATTAATAAAGTTAAAAGGAAAAGAGCATTGAATAATAATAAAATAATAAAAAAATAATAAAATTTGAAAACCATTAAGTAACTTGAATGAAAAAAGAAAACCAAGCTGCCAATATCAAAACTGACTAGGGTGAATATGCAACAAGTAAAAAAGAAATTTTAAAATATATATAAGGAAACATTTACTCAAATTACATGCCAATAAATTTGAAAATCTAAATTAAATTGATGAGTGTTTACAAAAAAGTATAAAATGCCCAGATTAACAGAACAGGAAATAAATAGCCTTATCTTTGAAAAAAGAAATTAAATAAGTACATGATTTAGATACAAAGTGTTACATCAGAAGCAAATTGGTGGAACATGGAAGAAATTGCCTGTTAAGTCTGTGGTTAAGGGAAGAATACATCACCAAACAAGTGTCAGAGAGATTCAGAAGTCAAATGGATTATTTTGATTATATAAAATTGAAAACTCTTGCATAAACAAAACCAATGCAGCTAAAATTAGAAAAAAACCAGGAAATTGGGAGAAAAATCATTGTAGTGAGTTTCTCTGGTAAAAGTCTAATTTTTCAAATATATGGGAACTGAGCCAAATTTATAAAAAAAAAAAAAAAAATGGGTTTAGCACCACCCCCGAAGTCAGGAGGACCTGAGTTCAAATCTGGTCTCAGACACTTCCTAGCTGTGTGACCCTGGGCAAGTCACTTAACCCCAATTGCCTCAGCAAAAAGCAAAAAATAAAAAAAAATAAAAATAAATCAGTCTCCAATTGATAAATGTTCAAGGGATATGATTAGGTAATTTTCAGAAGAAGAAGTCAAAGATAGCAAGTTACATGATTTAAAAAAGTTCTAAATCACTAATCATTAGAAAAATGCAATTATTTTGTGTTTGTTTATTTGTTTTTTGGCTAGGCAATTGAAGTTAAGTGGGTTGCCTAGGTCACACAACTAGTAAGAGTCAAATGTCTGAGGCCAAATTTGAACTCAGGTCTTTCTAATTCCACGGCCAGTGCTCTATTCACTACATCAACCTTGGTGTCCCAAGAAAAACAACTTAAAATAAGTCAGGTACCCAGTAGATTGGAAAAAATGAAATTGAAAAATATTGGAGGGATTGTGGGAAAATAGATACACTAATGTACTTCTGGTGGAATCTACCAAATCTATACACCATTGAGATCAAAGAAGAAGGAAAAGGACTCATGTATAAAGAAAATATTTAAAATAGCTGTGTGTGTGTGTGTGTGTGTGTGTGTGTTTTATGGTGGCAAAGAATTGGAAATTGAGGGGATGCCTATTGATTGCAGAATATTTGTACAAATTATTGTTTATGAATGTGTTACAATAATATTGTGCTATAAGAAATTATGAAAGAGATGACGTCAGAAAAACATGGAAAGAACTATATGAGCTGAAGCAAAGTGAGGCAAGAGCTGGGAGATCATTATGCACAGTTACAGCAATATTATAATGGTGCTCAATTGTGAAAAACTTGGCTACTGTGATCAATACAATGATCCAAGAACATTCAAAAAGACTCATGATGAAAAAATACTCTCCATCTCCAGAAAATGAACTCCTGAGTGCAAATGGAAGTAAAATTGTCTTACTTTCTTTGTCTTGCTTTTTTTTGAAATATGATTAATATGGAAATATATTTTGCATGATTTCATATTTATGATTAATACCATATTGCTTGCCTTCTTAGTAGTTGTGGGAGCAGATGGAAGAATGAGGCAATTGGGAAGTCAAAAATTTTTTTTTTTTGGCTATTTATTCCTTCCTCTTTATTCTTTTTTTTTTAATTTTATTTTATTTGCATAACATATGTGTGGGTAATTCTTCAACAATAAC
>JAJPUD010024255.1:0-18952 GCA_023553655.1 Myrmecobius fasciatus | reverse complement strand
GCAGGACGATTTCAGAGAGGCCTGGAGGGACTTGCATGAACTGATGCCGAGTGAAACGAGCAGAATCAGCAGATCATTATACACAGCAAGAACAACATTATATGATGATCAATTCTGATGGACATGGCTCTCTTCAACAATGAAATGTCTCAAACCAGTTCCAATTGTTCAGTTAAGAAAGCCATATACTCCCAGAGAGAGGGATATGAAATAACATAACATTTTCATGCTCTTTATTGATGTTTGCTTGCATTGGGTTTCCTTTCTTAGATATTGTCCATGTAGATACAATTGTTCTTGCACAGCAAGACAAATATGGAAATATGTATACATATATTCGACTTGTCAAGTATTTTAATATAATTAACATGTAGTGGACTTCCTGCCATGTAGGGGAGGGGAGGAGACTAGGGGGGGAAATTTGTAATGGAAAGTTTTGTAAGGATCAATGTTGAAGTATCTATACATATATTATGCAAATAAAAAGCTTTAATAAAAAATTTTTTTAAAGAAGAGCAAACAAGAAGTAGGAATTATTATATCTCAAATAATATCAGTATAATTCAATGATCATGCATGTTTTCTAATTATTAAGTCTCTTGGAATTTATCTGGACCAAGAGTTATAAATTTACTTAAAATATTTAAGTATTTTTATTATATCCCCTTGTTTATCTCAATTAAGAGGAAACTAAAGCCCATTAATTTTCCTCTGTTTGTTTTGAAAGTTATTCTCTTTAAAAGAGAGGGTGAGAGTAAAATAACATATAAATAATTAATATTTATCTGTCATCTATTAACACTGTACCATCTTCTTGAAGGGGTAACCTAGCCTTTCTTTATCTTTCTTGTTCCAAACATACCTTTAAAAGTCCTTTTAATCATCCTTAACATTTTCCACATATCTCAACTCATCTTAAACTTATTATAACTCCATGTAAATTTTTTGTATTATTCCTTAATTGTGTATTTGTCCTTTCTTCTGGTTCAAATATCAGGTCCTAGGATCCAACAAGCTATTGTCTCTTTAAGAACTTAAGAGCATGGTCACCAGGCTGCTCTGGTTTGCCAAAAGGCATATGATCTATGTCAACTATGAATTTCTCTACCTCTCCTGGCATAGCTCCTATGATCAGCTGCGCAACCAAGCCATTTACTGCCCTCTGCTGCTTCCAGTGAACTTGAAGCCGTAACAGTAATGCCTGATCAACAGTATCAGTTCTAGAACCTTGGGTTGCCTACATGTAATTGTAAAAAAGCAAAATATTATTTTAAAAAATCATTAAAAAAGGGGGGGGGAAGAATTGGCCTTCCAGACAACCTACTATACTAACTCTGACTCAAACAACACCATGAGTCATGACCAACCTTGAACAGAAATTAAGTAGTAAGCTAGGTTCCCTTGAAAACATAAGACTTACAGAGCTTGACAGGATGCTAGAGGTCATCTTCATCCCATTTCTCACAACTCAAACTACATCGTAGGCCACTAAAATATCTAGTTTCTTTACAAAAGGCAGGTTTTCCCACCAGTTTCAATACTACTGCTTGTGTTGGCTCAAAGTATTGAAGACTAAGAAAATGGAGAAGAAAGCTACAAATAGGAAAAGGATACAAGAAAAGTCAGACTTGTATGTTTATGGGCTTTGAAAAAGCATTTCTTGTAAAGTAAAAGTTTCACACCAATAAAAATGTGTTGCAGACTGGCAGTGAGAAACATTGATTTAATCTAATCCCAATGCCTTAAATTTACAGATTAGAAAACAGAGGCTCAGGGCAGCTAGGTGATGCAGTGGATAGAGCACCAGTCCTGAAATCAGGAGGACCTGAGTTCAAATCTAGCCTCAAATACGTAATACTTCCTAGCTGTGTGACCCTAGGCAAGTCACTTAACCCCAATTGCCTCAGCAAACAAAAAAAGAAAAAGAAAAAGAAAACAGAGGCTCAGAAGATTCAGTGTCTTGTCACAGTGTTTATTAGTGGCAGAAATGAAACTTGGATTTAAGATTCTTACCTATGCTCTTTCCACTCCACTCTTTAGGAATTTCCAATAAGTTTTTAGTAATCATAATACTAATTGTCATCCCCAACCTCTATTGCTATTATTTTAGTTTCTATATATTGTCTATCCAATCAGTACCATGATGTAATTGGCAGAGAGTCCAGTCCATGTTTTGCCCCTCCCTGTGTGACAAGTCACAAGCTCTCAGAATTTCAGTTTCAATGACCTGTAAAATGCAAAAGGAGATCAGAGAAACCAGAACAGTATACATGATTAACTACAACTATGCAAATACACACACTGAAAAGAACACAGACCAAATGCATTTTTTGTTTGCTATTGTTTAATTAGTTTGGTCTTACTTTGCTTAAAAGGGGGGAAGGGTAACACATTAAAGATTTTACTTTTTTGAAATGTATTGTGTACAATGTAATAACAATGTTCTGGGATGATCAGCTGTAAATGACTTTGCTATTCTCAGCAGTACACTGATCCCCGACTATTCTGAAGGATTTATGAAGAAAAATCCTAACTATACCCAGAAAAGGAACCAATTGTATCTGAATACACATTGAAATGCTCACTTGCATTCTCTCTCCTCTCTTGTCTGTCTCTCTCCCTGTGTGTGTGTGTGTGTGTGTATGTGTGTGTGTGTGTTTCTGTGTCTGTGTCTCTCTCTCCCCTGTCTCTCTCCCCCTTCTCTGCCTCTCTCTCTCCTCCCTCTCTCCCCCTCTTTTTCCTCTCTCCCCCTTTCCTCCCCTTTCCCCTCTCTCTCTCCTCTTTCAAATGTTTCTTTTCTTGAGGGTTTTGTTTTTTTTTTCAGGGTGGGCAATCTATATCTTCTTTCACAACAAGACTTTTATGGAAATGCTCTGCATAACTTCATGTGTGGTTTCTTAATGGGGGCTGAGGGTAATTTAAAAAAAAAATAAAAATAAATAAAGAATATACTTTCTATGTCTCTTTGTTTTAGCATTTGGTTATTCAGTTATAAGTTTAAGAAAAATTTAAAATACCACTTATCTATAGCAATAGCAAAATTAAAGATGAAATAAAAGAAAGGAAAGTCATGTACAAGATAATTACAAAGTGCATAATATGTTTGGTAATAAATCCCTCAAAACCACACTTAAATCTATATAGCTACAATTACAAAATATTAAAGAAATAAAGTACAATTTAAATAACTGGAGGAATATTCAATATGAATGAAATAGGAAACTGAGGCCTTCTCAGAATAATAACCTTGAGTAGTGCAGGCTCTGATTAATTATTGAGCTCTGAGAGAAGAGCAAGATTGTTCTTCCAGCAGAAATTGCTCAACTGCTTCTCATAAGCAGTCTGAAAACAAACCAGATGACCATGATAAATGGTTTAGTAGTTCAAGAATATTTCACCCTCTTGCTTAATTGACCCCTTTTCTTAATGATATAGCCAGCAAAGGTATTAGAAACATTTATTGCTTAACTAAGACCCTGGCTGCCACAAAGACCCACCTACATACCAAAGACAAATATTGGGTTGGCCGATGACTTTAAAAATTAACTAGGGGCTTGGGTGGGTTAAAGGAGGGGGTGTTTCTGTAATCTCCACTATATAATCTTGTTACCTATGTCTAATAAATTGGCCTCCCTTCCCCAAGTCCCTTGGGGGAGGGACCGACGGATTCTCTCGAAATTCTAATAAACCTTCTAATCTTCTACTTTGAGAGATCTGAGTAGTCATTTTGAGTCAAGGGTCGCATTATCCCTCACAAGTACTAACATAAGAGACTATGCATTTTGTATGTGGACATTTTGGTTGCTGAAAAGAGCAAAAAAAAGAACATTTGTGTGAGAAAAACTAATAAAACTAGACTGGGAAGAAATATGTCTCATAAAATATTGAGAAAACAAGACTATGCTGAAAACCTGAGAGAACTGTCTCCTTAGATAAATGCATTAGGAAGATCTGTTTTAAAATCGAGTACTACCTAAGATAATGATGGTTACATAGAAGCCTTATGAGTCTTTCAGAGTTTTGAAGGCTAAAATTTAAAAATTATAAATTAAATAACTTTGCGGGCTATGGGAAGATTACATAAGAACTGGTGGGATCACACAACAAAAAAGTAGAATTTTTTACCTTCAGACTATAAGTTAAAGATGAATCACTGCTTATGAGGAAGCTTTGATATAAGGTATTAAAAACCAGAAAGAACAGGAGATAATAGGAAAGCAGTAAGAAATAATCAAATAAAGAGAAAAGTAGAAGGAACAGCTGAGTGAAAGACAATCAAAGATAACACAGGAGAAAATAGTTGCTTCAAGTTGAAACAGTTGACCAGAAACAGTCAAGCTCTATTGATTAGAAGTCACTGCTTTGTTGAGAGCTGAAATACCAAAGAAAGACTGAGTCAATTGAGCAAAATGAGTGAAGCATGATAAATTCTAGAATTGCTAGAAGCTCACTGGAAGAAAGTTGAATCTCACTACTTTGTGAAGAGCTTATTTCCTTCTAACATCACCCACAGCCTGAGAAAGAGGAAACTTCTCAAGGATTGCCTGCATTACCCTTTGCTGATAGTGTAGTTTGAGGAGGAGATACAGAGGGGGTGAGATAGATACACAGGTTTTTGCTTCTGCTTTGCTGTGAGTAGAGGCTAAGATTTGCTGAGAGCTGATTGGAGAAAATAGAATCTCCAGCTATTTGAGGAACTGACAGGAAAAAGTTTATTTGACCCTATTACTATCTACAACTTAAGAAGAGAAATACTTCAAAACCCCAAAAGCGATCTGATAAATTTAGCAGTTCTCTGTTTTGAAGGAACTACTTGTCACTAAAAGAGTGTAATATTTTCTCATCACCCTGCCAAGACTGGCTGTACTAAAAGAGCATGTCATTGCTTCAGCAGCCCAAGAGTAGCAGAGAAATGACTCTGCCTAGCAGGAGAGATATGAGGAGCAGAAGAAACAGCATAGTTTTTTCCCCAATCATGTGAAAAAATTATTCAGACTATTCTCTAAAGAGACCAAACACATAAGGAATACTGCCTAAAGTCCCCCCAGAAACGGGTTTTCTCATTCATTTGCCTTTCTAGTTGGAGTCTATGCTCTACTCAAAGTATATAGACGGTTAGATTTTTATTATTCCCAATGTTGTCTTCTACTGAGTGTTATAATTAATCTTGTATTTTTCTGATATATAACATTCCATTTCATATCTTTGTTTTTTGCTGTTTTTTAATTCTCCATTCTTGGAATGTTCCTCTTCCTCACCTCTTGAAACCTTAGCTCTCTAAGTATCAGCAGAAGGTTCTACCTTCTTCAAGAAGCCTTTTCTGATTCCTTGGAATGTTAACTTCTGCCCAAATTAATTAAATATGAACTAATAATAATAATAACTAGCATTTACATAGCATCTTAAGGTCTACAAAGTGCTTTCTACAGGCTATCCCAACAATTCTATGAGAGAGATGCTATCACTATTCTGATTTTACTTATGGGCAGAAAGAGGCTAAGAAATGCTAAGTGTTGTCTAGAGTCACACAGTTAGCATACCTAGGGCAGGACTTGAATCCAGGTCATCCTGTCTCCAAGTCCAGCATTAATTAATACTGTCATTTCATATCTGCAAAGCACTTTATAGCTTTTCAAGTGTATCACATATATTATCTCATTCAATCCCCACAATCCTTTGACACAGGAATAGTAGGATAGGTAGTATTATCTTAACTTTACAAAAGAAGAATAAAATTCATATTATTTTCTAAGGTGATGTGACTGGTGTGAGGCAGAGGTCAAACTAAAATCCAGGGCTCCTGATCCTGTCCAATTCTTTTCACTCTGTTCCAATCTATCAGCTAGTTCTCAACTGTACTATTTAATGTTGCTATATATTCCCCTATGTTTATAAGTACACACATATATATACATATATTCAAAAGCAGCATAAAATCTACAGCTGTGATCTAGAGATCAAAAAAAAAAACCCCAAAAACGTCACTTTATAATGTGGATGCATTAATCCAGGTACAAATGAGATCAAGAATTGAGGGTAAAAAGCAACATCGAAGAGAATGATTTGTATGGAATGATATCTAAATCCACAGGAATAGATGAGTTCCCCCACAAAAAAAAAAAAAGAACTCAAAACATTGTATATAGAAAAAAGAACAAAGTGTCATTCCTATACTATATGGCAAGTCACTTAGACTCTGAATCTCAGTTTACTCATATATAAAAGAAGGAACTGGATTAGCCAATATCTAAGGGCCCTTGCAGCCATAATGGATACATGGACCAGTTTGAAAGATACTGTGATATAGCATGGGACTCTCCGAGACCTCGCATATACTTAATTAGGAGTTAAACAAGAAAAAAGGGCAGCTGTTGAAGACACTAGTGAAAAAAAGGCTGCTTCACACCCTCAAGGAAGATGGCTTGGCCACATGCCACAAGCATTGAAGAAAATTGGGAAACTCACAATCTAGTCAGAGAAAGATGACATAAATCGTTAAAATATAGGGTGACACTATATGTGCTTATTTCCTTTGAGAGCAGTAAAGCTAAAATATTGCAAAAAGTTTCCTTATGGTTTGGTGACTAGGAAAGGCTTTGGGAAGAAAATAGCATTTGGACTGAATTTTTTTTAAAGCGCAAGATTGAATGTGGAACAACTGGGGAAAGAGTTTAGATTGTAGATGATGGGGAAAAAAAATCAACAAAGATTCAGAAATAGAAAAGGCAAAATATATTCAGGCTGGCTAAAACACAGAATGTCTCTAGGAGAACAATGGGCAATAAATGTAGTTTTCAAAGCAGTGTCATAACTTCTGTATCAAAATTCCCCAGAAAATTTCCTATAAATTATGTAGGATAGGCATTAATTTCATTTTATAAATGAGAAGAATGAGGCATAAATATGTCAAGTGATTTAGCAATGAGCAGCAGGTTCAGAACTAGAAGCCAGGTTGAATTTGAGCCTCTTTACATTAGAAAATTCTACCCTGCTATACCACCTTACTTCTCATTCTATAGCTGATTTTCCCCATTCAATGGCATATATAATCTTAAAAAATAGTGGTTCTTGATGCTGAGTGAAACAATCAGAACCAGGAGATCATCAGGCACAGCAACAACAGTATTACATGATGATCAATTCTGATGGACATGGCTCTCTGCAATAAAGAATTGTCTCAAACCAGTTCCAGTTGTTCACTGAAGAAAACCATATACACCCAGAAAGAGGGACATGAAATATGGACCACAACGTAACATTTTCATGATCTCTATTGACATTTGCTTGCATTGTGTTGCCTTTCTCTGATTCTTTTTTTTTTTCTTGTAGATAGGATTTTTCTTGCATAACTTCTCAAGCATTTCAACATTATTAACATGTAGTGGACTTCCTGCCATCTGGGGGAGGGGAGGGGACTGGGGGTAAAATTTGTATTGGAAAGCTTTGTAAAGATCAAGGTTGGGGAACTACCCATACATATGTTATACAAATAAAAAGCTTAAAATAAAAAAAAATAAATTAAAATGGAAAAAAAAATAGTGGTTCTTATGCCTCAAGAAATTATATCACAGACTCATTTTTCTCATTTTAAATAAGCACTTCCCAAATAAATCACATTAAGATTCCTTTGAGAGTTACCTGTAACATGTACAGATATCTCAGGCTACCTATTCAGAAGGGAAGGGGAAAGGGGGAACAGGAAAATGGAAAGGAGAAAGGGACAAGATTTATTAAGTACCTATTAAGTGCCAGGTGGGAAAGTGGATAGAGTATTGGTCCATCTGTCAAATAAGCTGGAGAAGAAAATGACAAACCACTCCTGTATCTATGCCAAGGAAACCCCAAATGAACAGCCAGACACAACTTAACATGAACAACAAGACTATCCTAAGCACTTTACTGATATCTCATTTCATCTTCAAAATAAGCCTGAGAAGTAGGGGTTATTACTATCCCCATCTTACAGATGAAGAAATTGAGGCAAACAAGGTTAAATGACTTGCTCAGTGTCACACAGCTAAGAAATACCTGAAGCTGAATTTGAACTTCCTAAATCCAGGCCTAACACTAGAAGACAGGAGACAGAGACGGAGCTAATGATTTGTAAAAAGAAAACAGTTATTAGGAGTGATAGTAGTCAAGTTATCCCTTCTACATCATGGCTTGCCTCTTCATCATTTCTGTGTATCTTGGGTAGCCATAAGAAATTAAATGGAAATTTTGTGGAAGCCACAGGTGTCACTCGAAGGCCAGTAATGACACAGAAATGCATAAAATATATGGATATTAATATCCATGCCCCATAAAAGAAAAAGTTCAAACTTCTTCTTTGGTATGAAGAGAGAGCCAAAAAATTTACAAGGATTTTTTAGATCACAAGGAAATTGCACCTCTAGTCCTCATGATGTGGAAGGGATAACTGTATTGTGTCTACCTGAAGCAATTTGCAATTTTCCTATCATGTGCTATTCATTCTTCAAAAGCACCAGTAGTAAATATCATCATGTTCCTCATTTTCCCTATAGGTAAGGAAAGACTACAAAGCAAAGGAGCAGGAAATTTTAAATAGGACATTTCTCCACCCTCCCTCCTCCCCATACATAGAATGGAAAGAGCAATTGGCCTCTTCTATTTAGAGAAAAGTCAGTGGACAAAATATTGAGTTTAGAGTTAGGAAGACCTGAGTTCAGCCCCAACCTCTGATTCTAGCTATGTGATCCTGGACACACTTAATCACTATCTCCTTCAGTTTTGTCCATTGCAAAAAAAAAAAAAAAAAAAAATTCCCTAGCTAAATAAAATAGCTAAGGTGGTGCAGTGGATAAAGCATGGGGTCTAGAGTCAGGAAAATGGAAATTCAGTGTGTTGGGCCTGGAGTCAGGAAAACTCACCTTGATTTCAAATCTGGCCTCAGACACTTACTAGCTGTGTGACCCTGAGCAAGTCACTTAACCCTATCTTCCTCAGTTTCTTCATCTGTAAGATGAGCTGGAGAAGAAAATGGCAAATCACTATAATCTTAGTCAAGGCAAGCTAAACAGGATCACAAAGAGCCAGACACAACTGAAAAATGACTGAATAACCAAGAAATTCACTATTTTCTCCCTCATATTTTCCAACTACTATAGTATAGTATAAAAGGTAGGGTTCCTTGCTCTCTGGAGTCAAAAGACCTGGATTTAAATACCACCTCTGATGCTTCCTACTTAAATAACACTAGGCCTCAATTCACTTAGGTAAAAGGGGTATGTGTGGATTGGATGGTATCTTACCTCTGTTGCAGCTCTAGATCTATAATGCTAAGAGACATATTAAGCCAGTATTGATTGAGTCTTTTTTTTTCTAAATTTAGTACTCAGACTGAACATTCCTTAAACTTCAAACTTCCAAGTTATTAAAAACAAATCAATTTTCTATTACCTAATATGAATGTTATGGAATATTATTGTTCTGTAAGAAACAACCAGCAGGATGATTTCAGAGAGGCCTGGAGTGACTTGCATGAACTGATGCTGAGTGAAATCAGCAGAACCAGAAGATCATTATACACGGCAACAAGAAGACTTATACAATGACCAATTCTGATGGACATGGTTCTCTTCAACAATGAGATGATTCAAACCAGTTCCAATTGTTTCGTGATGAGGAAAGCCATCTACACCCAGAGAGAGGCCTGTGGGATCTGAGTGTGGACCACAACATAGCATTTTCATGCTTTCTGTTGATGTTTGCTTGCATTTTGTTTTCCTTCTCAGGTATTTTTTTCCTTTTTGATCTGATTTTTCTTGTGCAGCAAGATAACTGTATAAATATGTATACATTTATTGGATTTATCATATATTTTAACATATTTAACATGTATTGGATTACCTACCATCTAGGGGAGAGGGGAGAGGGAAGGAGGGAAAAATTTGGAACAGAAAGTTTTGCAAGGGTCAGTGTCCAAAAATTACCCATGCATACGTTTTGCAAATAAAAAGTTTTAATAAAAAAAAGGAAATTTAAATTTTTTTTTCTATTACCTACAAAGTGTTAGATACAAAAAAAAAAGATACCTAATAAATAAAACTGATCAATTTTATGCAAATTGAAATTTTGTAAGCTGCATTTTGAGGAAAGCAAAATACCTATTTGAATACATCTTAGCCTATAATTTATATGTAGTTTAATTAATTCTTACTTCATTGGAAAATCTGGAATTGTATTGCTAAATAGGTCTGGCCCCAATTCATAGAAAATTCATTGTTCTCTATATTCCTAAATATGCTTTCCTAAGAATTTTTTTTGATTCTACAGATATTTTCAACAAGATAATTCTTTCATATCCAAGAGCAGTTTAATATAACAAAAAGCCTTTATAGTCCTTGTAATCAAGGCCAGTTCTATATAAACACAGCTGAATGGAATCAAGGCCAAATTATCCAGTCTGGTTCTCCCAGGAGCTACCTTAATATAACTTAGCTGGAAGAACTAAGACTATTCGAGAAGCCTAGTGAATATATGAATGAAGAAAGGTAAACAAGTGGGATTCTTTGGAGAAAATTCACCTCTACAGACTTATAACAAATCAGTCCAAATTTACCAGCTGTTAATAGTGCTGTCAGTCCTGATACTTTCAGAAACTTTTATTGACATATTCCAGATTCATACTATTCAGACATTTGAATGCAACAAAAATTTATTCAGTGTTTCCTATGTGCAAAGCACTAATGTTTTCAATAGAGTTTACTTTTAATTAATCAACTATTTGCTGCACTTTTCATTGCTCTTCTCTTGAAAAATACATTTACTTCATAACTATCTAATATAATTTAGTAAGAAATATCAATATCACAATGACAAAGGGAATTAGTGTAAAGGAATACATATTCACTAATAATTAATTTGTCACATATACAACAGAATATCTTGCCATTTCTATAAAAACAAAATTTATTAGCTATAAAATCCTTCTCATAACAAAAGATAAACAATAAGGTCTTACGTCAAACCTCATTTAGCCAAGTAACAAAGCCAATGACTAATTCTAGAGTAAACACACTACAGGTTATAATTTATCTCTTTTCTTTCCCCCTAAATAAACACATCTTAACCAGAGAACAGTTTACCTTAATATACAAACTGGTTTCTATGGTGGCCACTTGTTAGAAATAACTTAAACTTGATTATACGTTGATAAACCAAAAAGGCAGTCTGTCCATCTCTCCCCTACATTACACAAATGCTAGAAGCTACAGTTACTGTCAACTCAAGAAAGCAACAAATGAGAACAGGACCTATTGAATCATCCAATTTGGTGTTTTAACTTTAGTGTTCAAAATGCTACTCAAAACCGTTATTCTAAACTGTAAATCAGTTATAAAAATATACCAATAATATAGAAATTCATTATCCTGATTTAATATGATAAATATTGATTAAGCCTTTTGAGATGAAGATAAATAAGACACAGTCACTATCCTCAAGAAACTTACAGCCT
Source organism: Myrmecobius fasciatus (assembly GCA_023553655.1). NCBI lineage: Eukaryota > Metazoa > Chordata > Mammalia > Dasyuromorphia > Myrmecobiidae > Myrmecobius > Myrmecobius fasciatus. The sequence goes on along the minus strand of JAJPUD010024255.1, from coordinate 7,473 downwards.
AGTGAGTAGGATACATTATATATGCAAATAAGCACATTATAAAATAAAACATGCTAACTACGTAGGAGATAAAGAAATACTAAACAAATACTCTATAATAAAGGCCAGGGGTCACCAAATGCTGCTTCACACAAATATACTTGAAGTAACTTGTTGAGTGTGTGTGTATATATATATATGCATGCATCTAGGTACCATGCTAGACCCTGAATAGGCTACAGAGAATTACTGTATAGAATGGAATTATTGCCCACAAGAACCTTTTAAGTTAGACTGTAACACATTCTTAACATTCAGTAGCATAGTTACTGAGAAACCAACCCAGATCTCTAGAAAAGAAAGGGAAAACTCCTAAATGGAACATGGAAAGAGTATTCATATTTGACAAGAACACCTGTCATCACTCTGAGGAGGGCAGACCAGGATAGGGAATGTAAATTAGAGTTCCTCAGGCAACAGCAAAATTACTCCATCAAGCAACAGGTGTTAACAGAATAAATAACTGTTAGGCAACAAATCCTCAAACAATACTAGTCCTCTGTATAAGTTTATTTCATTACAGTATACACCTAATAGCAGATTGGAATATTTATACAGTAGTTACCACCTCGTCCCTTCTGTTTGGCTTTTTGGACCACAAGAAAAACATGTTTTCAATCAGCTCTCAAAGGAAGTCTTAAGCCCTTCTACCATTATTTTAAATGAGTTGTTAGATTGCCACCTTAGGCCAACTCATCTGAGTTCATTAAATGTCACTGGTACTTTTCCCAAGTCTATGGTATGCAAAAAACCAGAAGTTCTGTTATTTTCTAACCAGAAAGTTGGTAAAACTTTGTCCAAGGGTAATAAACTTTTTTTTTCTAGAATTTAAAGTCCGGAATTTGAATGACAATTCTACTATTTATTACCTGCATAACCCCCAGCAAATCACCCAATGTTGCTTCATTTGACAATAAAGTAATTGGACCAAATGGTTCCTTTCAACTCTTGATCCTTTGATGGACTATGTCTGTTCTTTGTTCATCCTATGGGTCAAGGGACTCAAATTATATTTTAAATCCTAGACGTACCAAAAAAATTCATTCTAATGCTTTTTGTGATAGCAAAAAAAAAAAAAAGGAAACAAAAGAGGTACCCACTGATTGAGGAACAGATTATGATACAAAAGAATGTAATAAAATATTACATCACAACAAACAATTATCAATATGAAGGATTCAGACATGGAAATATTTGTATCAATTATTGCAATGACACAAGTAAAATCAGGGGGGAAAAAACAGAATTGGCTACAATAAGGAAGGAAGAAAAGAACAAAAGAGATGACCAAACCTTCCTAGCCCCAGAAAAAAGGATGAGAAAATGCACATCGCTCCCTAATTTGCAGATGTTAGAGACTATGAATAGGGAACATTGCATATACTGTGATACCAGAGTGGATGTCTTAGTTTTGTTCTATTTTCTTTTTTTAACCTTTGTTACAAAGGATGACTTCCCAGTTGAGGGAAGAAGGCTATGCTTGGAAATGAATATAACTTTTTTTTTTTTACTGTAATCAGTAAAAATTAGAGAAAATTACAGGTCAAATTTTTTAAAAATGGAAATGATGTAACTAAACATCAAATTAATGCTATATGTAATAAGTATTCAACTAAGTAGGATAAAGATCATCTTTATTGTCTAGGTTGACAGAAGAATCAATTCATTAACAAATACTTATTAAGTAAGTGTATAACCATTATTCTATGTATAACCATTGTATATATAACCATGTATATGTATAACCATTTATGAATAACCATTATTCTAGGTCAGAGGTTCTTAATCTGTGATTCAAGAAGAGATTTTAGGGGTCTGTGAACCTGGATGGGGGGAAAATGCATCTTCATTTCAAAATAATTGATTTCCTTTGTAATTTTATGGCTTTTTTAAATATGCAGTTAAAAACATTATTCTGAGAAGTAACAGAGGCTTCACCAGACTTCCAGAGGGCACCATGACACAGAAAAGGTTAAGGACCCTTATGCCAATTATATAAAGATTTATAAAAATAATAATAATAATTCACAATCCTTTCAAGACTCTTAAAATTTTAAAGTGTCACATGTTTTGATTGTATATGAAAGCCTTTGAAAATTATGAAGTAGCCAATAGAAAGGTATTTTATGATCACTTTTTAAATTTTTAGTTTGTTCTTATAGTTACCAAAAGTTTCACTGCCTGTAGACCACAGATCAATGACTTTCAGTGCACAACTCAGAAGATATGCCAGATTCTGAAGCCACCTGTGACATCATCTAAGTAATCTGATTTTCTCACTTCCATCTAAGTCACTGATATTTTTTCAGTGACTTGGTCCCTTACTAAGCTCTTCCCTATTTACACTCACCTGATTTTTCAGCTCATACATATTCTAACTCCTTCATCATGCATCATCCAAGACCTAATAGCGAGCTAAATATTGTCAGTGTCTTCATCAGTCTATCCATAAACTGAATATTTAAATATTTGGCCACTCAAGATGCATTTATTAAGTGACTTATTTGGGGGACACTGTGCTAGATGCTGAGGATACAAAGACAAAAGTAAAAGTCCCACACTTCAAAGACTCAAAGAACTTACATTCAATCAAGGAAGACAAGTGTGTACATGAAGATGCAAAAATAGACACTGAAATGTAAAAGGGAAGGCTTTCAGATAGAAAATAAACATTCTATACCTTAGAAAAGATCTGAGGCTGGAATAGCTCAACTGTATATAAAAATAAACCAATAAAACAAAGAACTTAAATCAAGGGCACACACTGCCTTAATATTTTTGTGCCTGCTACTCATTTGAATAAGACCAAGATGGGAATCTCAGTTTAAATGGCTGATCACCATCAGAAAAGGTAGATTGCCTCAGCAAGAGAACTTGTTCAAAACCAAAAAGGATTCTGCAACAAGAGACTTCCTTTCTAGGAAGTGGATAGCCTCAGAGCCAAGGTCCTGAAGAGGCTTCTCTGCCAATCCCAGACTAAGGGTCACTACTGAAAGACCAGGCTGAAGAAAGCACAGTAATGCTCAGCCAAGCCAGAGGCTGAATGTAGTGAAAGCTGTACATGTCCATCAAAGAGTGAATTCAGGGAGTCCAACATATTAATCCTTCCAGAGATATCCTGCCCTATGAAGAGCTGAATCATCTGCCCCACCAATCAGACAGTAGCCCAATAACCAAGTGATCTGTCTTGTCCAGTCCAGCAATAACTAATCCTGGCAAGGAACCAGTTAGTGGAGTAGCAAGTACAGTTACTCAACATGAGACCCCACAGTAAACTTCAGGAGGATTCTCCTGATAAAGAACAATCAATGAATTCCTACTCTTTCAGAATTGTGAACTGCTCTGGTGATTCTACACCAATGTTCAATTACCACATAACCAAGTTTATGCCCAATTTTCCCCCTACATATTCTGTGACTATTTGTGGAAGAATGTCCCCCAGGTTTTGGTGGGGAAATATTTTATAACTATTGTTATGTTGTTTCAGGAAATATCTTGTCTTAAAAAAATTGAATTTAACTGGATGATTATAGAAGGGAATTACAACAATCAGAGTTTATGAACTACATTGTTAGGAGGATAATCACTCATAGGGAATACTCAGAGAATCCCCTCTGAGGACCAAATATACCAGTTTTGATGTGAAATTGGAGAAATGAAGAGGTGGGTGTGTATAGTATAGAGAACAGTGTTATATAAATATATGCAAGTTACATCCAAGATAGATACAAAGTAATTTGTTAGAAGATTATGAGTAAAGAGAATCAAAAATGGTTTAACATAGAAGGTAACACTTGAGCTTAACAAATTTTAAACTGGATATGTCAATGTAATCTACAAATCAATCATTTTAAAATAATGGTATGCTTCACAAAGGATAAAACTGTCCCAACTTGGATTACCAAAGAAAATATCTGGAGACTTAGGCAAACAAACTCTTTCACCCTGCAAAATCAGCTTCTTCCAAATACTTCTTCAACAAAGTTCAATTTGGAGATAGCTGTTGAACCTGCAATTCTTATTTATTTCTTGATTAAGCCAACAAAACTTTGGGAACCATTTGCCTTCATTATTTTAACCTTGCCTACAGTTTAAATTATCCAATACTCCTTTACTCAAATAATCTGTGATTTCCAGTGAGCAAACTTCCATCAATGCAAATCACTTATTGCTTAGTTGTTTTCAGTGTGTTCAATATTCTGTGACTGCATTTGGGGTTTTCTTGGTAAGGATACTAGAGTGGTTTACAATTTTATTCTCCAGCTCATTTCACAGATGAGGAAAATGAGGTAAACAGGTTAAGTGACTTGCCCAGGGTCACACAGCTAGTGTCTAAGATTGGATTTGAACTTGGGGAAGATGAGTCTTACTGACTGAAGGCCCAGAACTCTATCCACTGTATCACCTAATGCCCCTACCGCTGTTCTAAGACTTAGTAAATAAGTCCTAGGAAGTTGCTTGAGACAAAAAAAAAGTTAAGTGACTTACCCAGAGTCACACAGCTAATAAATATCAGAGTCATGATTTTAATCTAGTTTTTCCAGACTCCAGCTTCCACACTTCCTCTCAGTTCCAATTGCCATTATTAAAAATAATCATCTTTACAAATAACTATAATTACTCAAGTCTCTTCCAAATAAAAGCTAAACTTCCTGGGTCTTACATTCAATATTCTTGATATTACCTTGCTTCCAACTGTCATTCTGTTCTACCTTTATATATTTTGTAGTAGCTGTTAAATTCATACATTTTCCAAACTCTCTTTATATCCTATTGCCCATGGAAAAAGAGTGGTCTGAATTTCTTCATATCATAATTTTCTTCAAGAAATAAAAACCTCACTGGTAGCTTTTAATTAATAAAGTCTTGTTTTGTTTTGTTTTTAAACAGGGCCAAACGTTCACAGGTTAAAAAGAAAACTCTAAGATCTTGTCCATCCCACTTATTTATTTTAAAGTGATCTAGAATGTAACTGAGCATAACTTAAGTAGGTAAGTACTAGAGCTGGAATTTAAAATCAGATTCTCTATCATAACATAGTATTTTCACCTTTTTTGTTGTTGTTTGCTTGCTTGGTTTTTTTTTTTCTTACCTCATTTTTTTTCTTTTTGATTTTTCTTCTATAGCATAATAAATGTAGAAATATGTTTAGAAGAATTATACATGTTTAACCTATATAGGATTACTTGTGATCTAGGGAAGGAGCAAAGAGAGGAGGGAGATGAAAAAATATAAAACACAAGATTTTGCAAGGGTGAATGATGAAAACTATCTTTGCACGTATTTTGAAAATTAAAAATCTATTATTAAAAAATTAGCTCCCTAAATTTTGGGGTTAAATCTAATAAAAATGTAAATAGGTTCAATGTAGGTTCCAAAAAAAATCTCCATGAGTACAAAATATGGCAAAAATAGGCAGCAATACCTCTTAAAAACATCAAAAAAAGCCAACACCATGATATAGCTCTCAACAAAGCTAAAGTGACTGAGAGAGAGAAAGTGTCTAGGACCAGGGAGATAATAGCTCATTTCCCAGTGTTCTGTTCTGAGCAGTATTTAGTTCTGGAAAGACATTAATAACTTGGAGGGTAGGTCCAGAGAAGAATGATCAGGATAGTAAAGGGTCTTGAAATCAAGCTAAGGGAGGGGGACTGTTGCTGTCTTTACGTATTTATTTGAAGGGCTACCATGTAGAAGAAACATCAGGCTTGTTTGGCTTGGCTGCAGAAAGCAGAACTAGGAACAATGGGTGGAAGTTACAGAGAGGCAGATTTTGGCTCAATATGAAGAAAAACTTCCTAATAATTAAACCTGTCCAAGAGAGGACTGGGCTGTCTTTGGAGTATGGGATCCTGTTCATACAGAATCTTCAAGCTAAGGCTGAATAATCAACCATTTGTCAGGTATGTTTTAGAGGAGATGATTGTTCAAGTTATTGGTTGGAATAGATGGCCTAAAATAACCCATCCCACTATGATATTTTGTCTTGATTATCTATTCCAGTAGAAAAAGAGTCATAGCATAATTATGTAACATGCTTATATCTGGTCCTAAAAGATACTTTTATGCATAGCTCAAGATATTAAAATAAGTCTGAATTTCCTGAACATATATTGTCTAATCAATGGGAGGGAAGGAAGAAGCGTGGTTTTTTTCAATGATTGAGGGCAATGATATAGTGGGAAAGGTACTGGTGTGAAGTTAGAGGACCTGGGTTTGAATCTTGGCTCTAATCTAGTCTAAATCCCATGATCTTTGGATCCAAGATGAAGTGACTGGGAGAAAAAACAACAACATACAAAGCCAAATTCATTTATATATGAAATAGTAAGTGCCCACCTCTGAAACTACCAGTATAACTTAAAGCATATCGTTTAATTTCCCAGAACCTCAATTTCCTCATCTGTCAACTGGCAGGGGTAGACAAGATGGCTTCTAATAAATCTTCTAGATCTAAATCTAAGATCCGGAGGTGAAATAATGTACAAACAAAAGCATCTATCATCAGCACACAAAAATGAATCATTTGATCACCTGTGTAGCCCAGTCCTGCCTGAAGATTGTTCTCCTAAACTTCTGAGAACCATAAAAATCTTGAGAAAATAGTCCCTAAGTATGGATGGAAATTAAAGTTTAGGATCCTATCCAAACTAAAGCTTATGATCCATTGTTTTTGCTTTTGTTCTTTAAAGACTTCATTTTCTTGTATTGAAGGGAAGGGAAGAATACAAGTAATACATTTAAATTATTGGTTAATATCTCATAAAATTGTTAACTCCTACTCTTTAACTCCTATGAATTGTAAGTCTGGCTTCACAATTAGAATCAATACCACAAGAAAATAAGTCACATAGGTAGCTTTTCTTAGTTACATTTCATGAAAAAGTTAACCTTAATTTAGTAGAGCAATGTGATTACATAGGTGGAAGCCATAAACAAAAATACAGCAACCCATACTTCCCCAGGGGAGGAGAGTCTAGAGTCAACAATCAATCCCCAAGAGGAAAATGATGCTGCAAGAGAGACAGTATATATGATTTGCTCCTAGAAAATAAGGAGAGACAAATCACTGGAATGAAATCTGGAAGTCTTAGTGCCAAGCTACCACCAAAAAAAAAAAAAAAAAGTCACCATAAGAGAAGAGAATCCAGAATGGGCTTTTCTTTTGAGATGGAGGTGGAGAGGAAGAGAAGGAAGTAAAGGGTGATTCTCATTAAAAAGAAAACCAGAAAAACAGCCCAGAGCTCTTGACAAAAGGAAAAATATTGCCCAATATGAACTGAAATGAAGGAAGAAGTTTCTTCCATATAGGCAACTATCATATGGTTACAAGAATACTGGATATGAATCATAAGACATGGATTCAAATACCATTTCTGCCACTTTAAACTTACATGACTATGGAATTTGGTCTCTCAGCTTCAGTTTCTTCAT
>JAJPUD010024254.1:0-18953 GCA_023553655.1 Myrmecobius fasciatus | reverse complement strand
AAGGGGTGTAGGGGAGAAACAAAATTTAGTTAAGAGAATCTTCACTCTCCTGGATTTTAAGGTCTAGAAAGGGCATGAGAGAGTGTGGCAACTATAACAGCTTTCCTGTTGAGTAGTCTGGAGGCAATAGACTTCAGAACTGCAGGAAATCTTAGAAATCACTAAATCCGAACCCCTCACTTTAGAGGAAACAGGCTTGTCTAACAACCCCCAGGGTAGTAGTAGGTGGCCACATCGAGATCTGGACTTAGAGAAAACTAAAAACCGCTTGTCCTGGAGTCTGGTGTTCGGGAAGGGTGTGGAGAGCATAAACAAACTGTGTCTAGGAGAATCTGAACATTCTGCTCTGCAGAAGAAGGCGGGACTCTATTCAGTTCCAAACTGGTGGAGTTGTTGACTCAGCAGCCCTGGACACTAATGTGTTCAGTCAGAATGAAGAGAATTATTGAGCCTCCTCCCTACCCATCTCCTCCCCTCCACATGTCCAAGTGCCAGAGTAAGTGTAGGAAGATGGATGCCTCCCCACACCTCCAGGCCCTCCCTCTCCCAGCACAGGGCGGAGGTGGTGGCTGTGGAGACGGCCAACAGAAGGCCCTGGACATCCCCAAGCCAGGCCTCCAGGCCACTGGAAGGGATAAGGCTTGCTCAAGCATTCTCCCGTTTCTTAGGCAAATATTGACATATACTTCTCTTCCCTTTCTGTAGGGGCCAGACTCTGGGAGGTGGGGGGGCCGGGGAGCCGAGAAAATGGGGACTGACAGAAAAGTTAATATAGTTTGAGCTCCAATCCACTGACAGCTAGGCTTGAGAGATCTTATCTTGAAGTTTACTCTGTCCAGTCCTGAAGAGGAAAAGGGAGGCATCCAGGTAGGACTGATGGAGCCGTAGCTTAGGGAGAACAGGTCAAATCTGCTCTGGCAGTGCCTGGCACACAGTAGGCATTGTAGAAATGCTTATTCGCTTCCCATGGAGAAAGAAGGAAGGGCTACAGAGCTACAATGAATGTTTGAAAGAAAAAGCATTGTGTGTACTGCACTTTACTGAGTGCGGGGAACACAAAGAAGAGAGAAAGAATCCCTACTCTCAAGGAGCTCCCATTCTACCTGGAGAAGCTGTCAGGAAGATGGAAGACTCTGGTGGGCCTTAGGTTCGGGAGCAGGGACAATGGTAAAGCCTGGGGGTCTGTAGAGAGCTGCAGCAGGGCAAGACAGATTCTTCCAAGGTTTTTCCTGTCGTGCTCCTCTTGTTTATTGTCAAGGAACCCAGGAGACGGGGTTATGGGTCACAAATCTAGACTTTGATGGGTCCATAGAGATCATCTAATCCGACCTACTTATTTTACAGATAAGTAGACTGACTTATTCAAGATCAATCAGGGAGCAGGTGGCGGAGAGGCAAACCTCCCTTCAGAGAGAGAAATGGAGGCACAGAGACAAGTTTTCTCCTTCTTGGCACAAGGTTTTTTCAACTAATAGGAAGAGCAGCGTAGTGGAAAGAGCTCTAGACTTGAAGGCAGGGGATCTGGGTTTAATGTTTATCAATAATGTGACCATGGGAAAGTTATTCCACCTTTTTGCACCTGTGTTGTTCTCTGTAAAATGGAAGGAGGTAGTGGTGACAATTGTTTCTTGCCACACTATTTGTAAGAATAGCTCTTTGAAAAATCTTAGTGCATTTTTTTTGGTCTGCATTTTCATTTGCCACATGACTAATATGAAAATATGTTTTGCGTGACTCCACATAGATAATCTATATTAAATTGCTTGCCTTTTCAAGGAGGGAGGAAGAAGTGTAGGGAAAGAAGGAGAGAGAAAATTTGGAATTCAAAATTAGAGAAAAAACAAATGTTAAATATTTTTGAGAAGAAAATTTTTTAAAAAGAGAAAAATCTTAGTACATTATTGAAATGGGAATTATTGTTCTTAAGAGTAAATTTGGCAATGGAGCGAAGGGGGAAAGAGACTCAAAAAAGTTGTACAACTGCAAGGTAGCTGGGAGGCAGACTCTTGGTTTTTATCCATTGTACCTTTGACACATCAGTTCTCTTTCTCCCTGAATGCAGAGCTCCCTTCCAGGACTGCTAGTTCCCACCTACCCAGGATTCACTTAGAGAGCAAGTTTCCCTATCCAAAAACAGCTTTTGGCTGTCCTTTTGCCAAAGCAGTTTGACACCCTAGTTCTGAAGGCATGGAAGGACAGCACAGAGGATCTTATATAGCACCTACTGTTAAAGGAGAGAGTGTGTGGGAAGATGCAGGCAGATCTGTGTTGAGAATAAACACAGATCCTTTCACATGACTGGAGGCCAAGGTACAGGCTGAGGTCCAAGGACATGAAAAGGCAGCACTTTTTGGTCAGCAGAAGTTAGAGTTGGCTTCAGTGCTGCAGAATAATATTAGCTAATCCAAAGATAGAATGGGGTGGGGGACAGATAGAAAGGCAAAGACAGAAATAAAGAAAAGAAAGAAAGGAAGGAATGAAGGAAGGAAAGAAGAAAAGGAGGGAAGGGAGGGAGGGAGGGAGGGAGGGAGGGAGGGAGGAAAGAAGGAAGGAAGGAAAGAAAAGGAAGGAAGGAAAAGGAAGGAAGGAAAAGAAGAGAAGGAAGGAAAAGGAGAGAAGGAAGGAAGGAAGGAACGGAAGGAAGGAGGGAAAAAATTAGAACTGAGGCCAAGAAGGGAGGACATGGCAAGATGCTTAAGTCTGTCCTAAGTTGCCGAAAGGGGCCATGGGGACATTTAACACATGGGGGAGTCTTGAAAGGGAGAGAGAGAGACAGGGCTTATTTTACCATCTTGCCTAGGTCTGATCCTGCAGCTAAGGGCTCTTTAGTCCAAGTGTTCAGATCTAATTTAGACACATGAAAATTATCCATCAGATCCAAAGGTTCTTTAGTCTCAAGAGCCCAATCTTGTACTCAAACCTCCCCTTAAGCAGTAATTCTAAAATCAAAGTTTAGGTTTTGTTATGGTCTCTAGGAAATATAATGTCTTGTCCTGTGATAATAATGTTTCTGATTTTTTTTTTAGTGGTAGGAGTTAGTTACCCTGAAGTCTATGGCCAATGATGGAGTGAATGCATAGTGAGGCAAAAGAGATGCCACATAGGAAATGCACAATCAGAAATTGAGGCATAACTTTGGACAAGTTTATGTACTTCTCTCAGAAACAAATGGGGTTAAATTAGGTAACCTCTAAGGTTGCTTCCAGTTAATAATAATAATAATAATTGCTAGTATTTATATAGTATTTTGAGATTTATAAGGTATTTTACAAAATATCTTTTTTTTATTCTAATAAATCCTGGAGATGTTATTTTCTCCATTTTACAGATGAAGAAATTGAAGCAAACAGATTTTGAGTGACATAGTCACACAGCTAAGAAATGTCTGAGGCAGGATTTGAACTCAAATTATGTTGATTTGATGACTGAATGCTGTATCACTTGTACTACCTAGTTGATTAAATTGATCATCCTATGCTCTCTTATTTGATTTTCACAATTATCCTACAAGGCAGATAGTATAAGCATTATGGGGACTATCATCCTTGCTCTATCTTCCAGACAGGGTCATGGTGAGAAAACACTTTGAAAACCATAATTATATTATCATTTCCATGTCCTGTCTTTCTTCCATTAGTGTAGCCTGAAACCTATTTACTCATCATCTAATGTGTTTCTCTGTCATGACTTTGATACAGACCTCAGAAAGCATCCAGCTAACATCCTGGAACATTCCTCCAAGTCTTCCATCTATTTGTGTTCTAATTATTTATCTCATTTTTTGTTTTCCTATTCATTCGATTGATTAGTTTATTCATTCATTCATCCAATCATCCATTTTATTTATTTATATCATTTATCATTTGATCAGCAGCTTTCCGTCAGCTCTTTCTTGCTCTTGCTAACTGCTCTACCTCCTTTTCTGACTATGAATATCTTGGGTGAAATCCTTTAAGCTGAGTTTGTTGTTGTTTGTCCTTCGTTCTTGAAGAGGAGACTTATTAAAGACTTTCACTTAAAAAGGCCAAGGGCTCCCACTGCATCCAAGGCCATCTTCAGTTGTTCTGATCTATAACTTGCCACCGGACCCAGATGGCTCTGGAGAAATAAGACTGGAGACTTTGCACAACCCTTCCCCACTTGAATCCAACTCACTGCATGTCATGGCATTGGTCCTTTTCAAGTCCTCATTCATGAAGGAGGTGCCAGTGATAACACTGTAAGGTCCCAGTTCCAACCCAAACCTCCATCTCTCTGTGAATTTCCCCTGAGACCTAAGAGTGCCCTCTACTCCCTGGCAGTATCCCTAAACAATATGCCCAAATAAGGGGTAATCTAACCATCTCATTTTACCTTGGGAAGTCGTGTGGTACAATGTAGTCTTGAATTTGAAATCAAAGAACCTGGGTTTGGACCTTACCTCTGCTAGGTGTTAAGCTGTGTGATATTTGGCCAATCGCTTTCCTTTCATGGAACTCAGTTTCCCTACCAAAGTTTTCTTATCTTCCTTTCAGAATATTTAACTTCCTTCAAGATTCAGCTGAAGTGCTTCTACAAGGCCTCACCACTGATTGCTCGTGTCACTTCCACTTAAAATTACTTCATATTTACTTGGTGCATATTTTGAATTTGCTTATCTTTGGACATGTTGCACCCTCCCTTCCATTACAGTGTTAAACTCCTCAAGAGTAGGGAGGGTGCATTTTGTTTTTGTCACTCATAGGAAGAGTTTAACAATGTTTGCTGAATAAACAAAGGGGTTGGATTCCAGATGTCAAAGGTCCCTCCAAGTTTTGAATTGACGGTTCTATGTCTTCTCCCTTGCACAGATGTTCCAGGTAATATGGTGAGCCAGGTGCATGGTGCCCCCATTACTCTGACCTGCCTGGACGGGGTATTGAAGAGTAATGTTACCATTCAATGGAAACTGGGAGATAAGCCCATAGGCCCACAGCCTGGCCAAAGGGAAATAGTGGAAGGAAAGCTATTACTGAAGTCAGTGAAGTATAATGACTCAGGAAACTACACCTGCTACCTGGATGGCCGCCCAGTGAGGACCCTGCCTCTGCTAGTGGTTGGTGAGTAATGCCTTCCAGAGCATTGTTCTGCTGCCAATCTTTTGGAAGATCCTTCCAATGCACCCTCCATTGCCTCATAGCCTTAGTGGCCTCCTCTCTGGTTCAACCTTCTTGTTGCTATTGAGCTAACTTTCCTTAGAGATCTGGTCATGTCACACTCCTTTGCTTAAAAATCTTTGATAGTGACTTACTGAATCTGTCAAATTCAGATTTTTCCCCCCTTGGATTCATGCCCCTCCATAATCTTGTGTTACTCCAGTATAGTATTCTCACTCTCTCTGTTACTTGCATTTTGTTTTCTTTCTCAGTTTTTTCCTTCTTGATCTGATTTTTCTTGTGCACCAAGGTAACTATAAAAATATGTATTCATATATTGGATTTAACATATATTTTAACATATTTAACATGTATTGGACTACCTGCCATCTAGGAGAGGAGGTAGGGGGAAGGAGGGGATAATTTGGAACAGAAGGCTTTGCAAGGGTCAATGTTGAAAAATTACCCATGCATATGTTTTGTAAATAAAAAGCTTCAATAAAAAACTCGTGTTATTCTCTATACCCCTCCAGTCCCCCTTCCTGCCCCAGTTTTTCTGACTTATCTTGTTACCTATTTAATCTAATTCCTAGCCAAACTGAACAATTATTTCCCTTTATTTCTTAATATAAAGCAACCTCAGTTGCTTTGATTACTCTGCTTCTTATGCTTGTGATACCCTCCTTGCCTCCTTTTGCCTATTACATTTTTACCTAGTCTTTAAATCCCAACAGAAATACCATCTCCTTCAGAAAACCCTCTTCAAACCCTCCCTCTCTCATTAACATCCTTCTTAGACTTTGCAATAGAACATTTTGCTTGGTACCTTTCTAATACACACACATGTAAAATTGCATTTCAGATTTATCTGTGCTTGTGTTATTATATTCTCTTGCTAGACCTTATGCTCTATGAGGGCAGGAACTTTTACTTATTTAAACTTGCCATTTTCCTCTGTGCCTAGCACTGTGTGCAGTAGATGTATATTGAATAGACACTATGGCTGAACAAAGAAATCCCTTTGATATCCTGTTGTTTACTCGGTCTATGAAATTACAGGAAAAGCTTATTATATTTGCCAGCAAGTGACAGGATACTGCTAGGCTAGATAGCTTGCAACTCAGAACCCAGAGAGTTCAGAACTCTGCTCATAGTGATTTAGGTGATTTGGGCTTCACTGATGTTTGAAATAGAATGTTTCCCTTCCTCATGGCTTATCTCAGTGACCTGGAATATGTTTGAAACAGTAAAAAAAAAAAAAAAGGGGGACTCTCTTCTGGAAATAGTCTTATTTCTTAGCCATCTTAGCCACGTGACCTGAGTTAGCCACTCCTCCTAGAGCAGAACTGGATCTCCTAAAGCATTCAGTCCTGTGTCAGTGAGGACTAGTGCACAACACAGTGCCTTAAGCCTCGCAGGTGCTCAGTACACAGAGCTAGCATTTCTTAGGCACTTGCTGTGGGGCCGACAGTCAGTGAGATGGTACATTGGACAGTAATCCTGGTCAAATCACAGCTTGCCTCAGTTTCCTCATCTGTAAAATGAGCTGGAGAAGGGAAGGGCAAACCACTCTAGTATTTCTGCCAAGAAAATGCCAAATGGGTTCACAAAGAGTGAGATACAATTGAAGTGACTGAACAACAACATGGTGGGCACTGGGCTTAGCCCTGGGTATACAGATACCAGCAAGCAAGACTCCCTGCCCTCAAGTCTACATTACAACACATAAAGGGGAACTAGAAGGGGAGGAGTAAAGGGTCTTGACATGGCTAGCCAGTGGTCTAAAGGTCAGTGGCGTCCTGGACCTTAGCAAGAGAAGAGAAAAGCATGTCTGTGACTGATTGATTATGGAGAGCTAGGGGAGAAAGGTTAAAATACAAAGGCAAAGCACAGTGGACTCGGAGTGAGTCTAGCGCTGGTTGTTCTAATTTGTAGGATGTTACCCCTTTTTGGCATTTAGGACGAGGAGGCTTCATCTATTCAATATGCCATTCATTCGAGGTCAGGGATGTTCAAGGCGGCCTGGATATTCTCTGAGGTCTCTGTTAGCCTTAGAGTTTGGTCAAGTAAAACTCATTATTCAGTCACAATTTCTACTGTTTCCCTTTCTGGGGCAAGGTATAGTAGAATGAATCCTCAATTTGGGAATGAGTAGACGTAGGTTTAGGTGCCATTTCTGCCCCTCACTACCTGTAATTTAGTTTCTTTATCAGTAAAAGGAGAAGGTTGGATTAAATGGCTCTGAGTTTGGTTTTCAGCTGACTCTAATCTTCTGATTCTGCTTCCCGGGAGGGAAATGAGACCTCTGCATGTCAGGTTTTTACAAAGCCCTAAGTTAGAATAGAGGGCTGTTCAGCTTGCCTGCTCTCCAAGGAATATGGAAATACCTGTGAAGTATAAAGGGGGAACACTAAGCTCTGTGCTTTTTCAGATTTGTTCTCTTTAAACTGCCTCTGCTATCCCAGAAGAAAGCTTTTACTGTTCGCTGCTGCGACAACACTCCCCATCTTTATGCACCCTCTATTCTCTCCTTTTCAGATCCTCCCGAAGAACCTGTACTCTCCTGCTACCGGAAGAGTTTCCTTAGCAGCGTCCAGTGTGAATGGAGCCCCCTGAGAAAACCGTCCCCACACACTAAGGCCGTCTTGTTAGTGACACAGAGGTAAGTGTCTTGGGAGATGATTTCAGTTTAAAATCAGGCCATCCTGGGGAAGGGAGAAAGGGTCTTTATAAGTCGTGGCACAGGAGGCATTGGGTGCTGAGAAAATAAAGGCAACATTTGCTGGACTGAGCCACAGGCGAGTACCCGGCACAGTGTGATCTGAGGAGCTCCAGGAAGGCCTCTAAAAATAGCTTTCCTCCACTGGCTCACAGTGATGACAAATGTCAGAAGGCAGAAGTCGGAGTGACTGAGAAAAGTAACAAAAGTTACAATTTTAGCTCAGTCTGAGGAAGAACTTCCTGCCAGTTAGAGCTGAGTGAGAAACAGAATAGGCTGCCCCACGGGGTGGCGAGCTCCCTGTCAATGGAAACTTGACCACTTGTTATAGCTGTTGCAGAAAGTATCAATGAGATAATTTCTAAAGTGACTTCTAACACTGGGACTCTGATTTTATGCCTGAAATTCCGCCATCAGTGTGTCCTTTCTTGGACTTCTTATTATTAAGAATTAGCATTTACATAGGCTATTTATATAGGCTTTATAGGTAACAACCTTATTTGATCCTCACAACAACTTGGGAGGTGTTCTATTAAAATACAAATTAGCCAGGGAGGAATAACATATAAAGCCGTGCCTTAGTACACCATAGGTGCTTCCTAAATGTTTGTTGACCTGAATGAGATGAGAAAGAGAGCATTTGATGAAGAAAGAAGGACATTCTAGCTAGGTAGGGTAACCATGCAGGCACGGAGACAGTAAGGATGGGAAGGGGGAATAGCAAAAGAGGAAGTGGAAGGTGCCAGAGATATACTGGGTCTATTACACAATCTTGTCTAGTAACTGACAGCTTTGCAGCTGAGGCCCTTCAATCCGAATGTTTTCCAAACTAATCTAAACAAGATAAACATACATATCAAATTCAAAACTTCTTTAATCTCCTGTACCAAACCTTGTTCTGAGAACTTCCTCAAAGGAGTTATTCTAAAAGTATAGTTTGGAGACCACTTGTAGTCTCCCGGGGTCCTTTTGATAGTCCATATTCTCAGGGTAGAAAGGCTTATATTAAAAACTATGTGCCCAATTTTCATAAATGAAGAGATGTACCTTGTCCTACTGGGAAAAACACAAAATTATTCAAAGTTATTACTTTAAGAATCCTTCCAAGAAAGGGATATAGGTATCTCCTGGCTTACCTGATTTGCTAACATTGTTTTTCAAATCTTTATTTGTAAATGAGCTATTTAGAACTTGAACTTCATCTTAACTAGTGGGGTCTGAACTCAGGAAGATTCATCAACACAAGTTCAAATCCAGCCTCAGACAATTCCTGTGTATGATCCTGGGCAAGTCATTTACCCCTATTTTCCTCAATTTTCTGATCCATAAAAAGAGTTGGAAAAGGAAATGGCAAATTCCTCCAGTATCTTTTGCTGAGAAAGCCCCAAATGGAATCATGTCGAACTTGACCAAACAACCAAAAGGCCCAGTGTGATAAAACTGCCAGGCTAAAAAGTGTGCAGAAGCCTGTTTAATTTGCTATGTGGCTGAAATCTTATATATTTGCTTGCAGTGGAAAATAGAAGGAAAGAATCTGATGGAACATGTACAGTACATTATTTCCGCTAGAATGCTCTGCCTCTAGTTTCAGCATTTCCTGGTAAGGTAGGCTCAGCTTTTGAGCTCTCAGGTTGATTCACACCAAAGTGTAAATGGAGAATAACAAGAGAGCTGGTAGAGGAAGGAGGGAGAGAGTAATGGGCTTTTAGGCTACCTCAACCTGAGTGCCACATTATTCTGGTGGGGGATAACCCAAGAAAGAGAAATAGAAACATTTTTTCTGCTATTAGTCATAGGACCATAACTAGAAGGAACCTCAGAAGTCTTCTAGTCTAACCCCCTCATTTTGCAGCTGAGGAAACAATCCCATTGAGGTAAGGTGACATGCCCAAGATCTCACAGATTATAAAACCAGAAATGGGAATTCAGACCAGGCCTTCTGAACTGAAACTGGGGCTTTATCCCAGGGTGTTGAATATAGAGGATGCTTAGAGCACTGGTAGACTCTTACATAAAAACATTAGTGCTTAGACTTAGTAAGATTAATCAGCTACAGCGGTAAGTTACCAACTCATGGATAGAGTCAGGAATTCCTGAGTTCAAACCCAGCTTCAGACACTTCCTAGCTGTGTGACCCTGGGCAAGTCATTTAACTCACTTTGCCTCAATTTCTTCAACTATAAAATGGGCTGGAGAAGGAAATGGCAAATTGCTTCAGTATCTTTGCCAAGAAAACCCCAAAATGGGGTCACAGAGAATTGGACACCACTGAAACAACTAAAAAAAAACTTCTGAACAACAGCCAGGGATCAATCTTTCTGTAAAATGGGAATAAATTTACAATAAGCAGTTCATTGGGCTGCTGTGAGATTAAAATAAGATAAAATAAGTGAAATGCCTTTAAACTCTAGGAGAAAGGGGTTGCACTTAGGATTTCACTGGTAAAAGTATTTCTCAAATAAGAAAATTCCTTCTACGAATGCATGTTGCCATCTTCTTTGTAATTTATAATCTAAGAAAGTTGCCTAGGACATTTATATTAATTTATGTGATTTATATTAAACAGCTTGTCTATTAGTCAGAACTTGAACCCACAGCTTCCTAGCTTTGAAATCAACATTTTCTATACCATGGTGTTCTGCCTTTCATTGTAGAAATGTTGCTTATTGGTCATGAAATCAATTTTCCAGATTGGCTATTGCCTCTGTCTCTGGTCATGTCCAACAGAAGCAATGCAATGGGGAGACTAAAAATAAAATTTTGGGGTCTTGTCTTGTGTTTCCGGCAGACAGAAAGACAAGACTTTTCGGAAGCCATGTCACTACTTGCCTGGATCACAGAAGTTCTCCTGCCAATTGAATCTTGGGGAAGGGGATACCTCCATCTACTTGGTTGTCTTATGTGTTGCCAATGGGGTTGTGAGGAAGTCCAGCAAAGCCTACCAGTTCAGGGGTTCTGAAATCCGTAAGTATGCCTCTGCCTCCTCCATCTGTTTAATAGAGGCCTTGGAAGCCCTAGACAGAGGGTGGGTGAGGATGGGGCTTGTTAGTCAAATCCTTGTCATGGGGTAGTTATTTTGTGAAGATTGGGCTAGGGGTATCTGGCAAATTTTTAAATTACAAGCTTTCTAGGAAAAACAATAAATTCCCATGCCATACTCTTAAATTCAATTTCCCTATTTTTACTCATGTCTTTCTTAAGTCTAGATGACCCACAAAACCAAAAGTTAAGCCACAATTTGTAGCATTTTGCTGATTTCCAAGGAATAAAATTCTCATGCTGAAAATTTAAGAGATGACTCTAGCCTGGGAAGCCTTCTAACCTGGATTGAGGATTAGGGATAAGATTGTTTACAGGTCTGAGTACCAGGGGCATTCAGCAGCCTAGACATCCTGTTTGGATAACTATCAAGGGATGCTGCTATATAAATGTTTATTGATAAATGTATGGGGAAGGTCTTATGCTTATAGCAGGTATCCTTCTCTTTTTTCTCCCTCTCTTTTCCTTTCATTACTTCCCAACTCCCAGTTCAACCAGATCCTCCAGCCAACATCACAGTCACAGCCATAGCCAGAAGCCCCCATAGGCTTAAAATCACCTGGAAAGATCCACCTTCCTGGAACTCCACTTACTATCAACTCCAATTTGAGCTTCGTTATCGAGCTGAAAAGTCCATGACTTATACAGTCATCCAGGTCAGTTCAATTTTATTCCTTCCTCCATAACTTAGGGGTGGGTGGAAATCTCAAAGAGACAGTTAAGTTACTCTATGGAGATATGTGAAGGAATGATGATTTCCACAGTATAGCGGGGGTAGTCAGAGAGTATCATCTGCTTGTGACTTAGATGAATCCTAGGAAGTTGCCCAAGTGACTTTCTCACAGTTACTGTCAGCAGCATTTTTGCTGAAGCAGCACAGCATCCAGCACACCCTCAAATCAACTTCTTAGAAGCATAGAGTAGCATCGGTGGGGACCATGGGAATAGGACTGGACATATTAGGAAGGACTCATATATGTAGTGTTTGGCTGTTGCTGAGTTTTTCAGTCATGTCCTACTTTTTGTAACTTACTTGGGATTTACTTGACAAAGATACTGGGGTGATCTACCATTTCCTTCTCCAGCTCATTTTATTGATGAGAAACTGAGGCAAACAGAGTAAAGTGACTTGCTCAGAGTTACCCAGCTACTAAGTGTCTGAGGCTGGATTTGAAATTAGGTCTTTGGGACCCCAGCTTTTGGGATAAATACTCACTATTTGGCAAAAACTGCTGGGAAAATTGGAAACTAGTGTGGAAGAAATTAGGGCTTGACCCATACCTAACACCACATACCAAGATAAGATCTAAATGGTTTCATGATCTAGATATAAAGCGGGACTTTGTAAGCAAGTTAGAGGAACGTAATATAATTTATCTCTCAGACCTGTGGAGATGGAATAAATTTATGTCCAAAGAAGACCTGGAACTCCTAACTGAACACCAGATGGATAATTTTGATTATCTTAAGTTAAAAAGTTTCTGTACAAACAAAACAAATGCAGACAAGATTAGGAGGGAAGCATCAAATTGGGAAATCATCTTTACATTTAATGGTTCTGATAAAGGCCTCATTTCTAAAATTTATAGAGAATTGTCTCATATATATAAGAATTCAAGCCACTCTTCAATAGATAAGTGGTCAAGGGATATGAACAGACAATTTTCAGATGATGAAATGAAAACCATCTCTAATCATATGAAAAGGTGCTCCAAATCACTATTGATCAGAGAAATGCAAATTAAGACAACTCTGAGATACCACTACACACCTGTCAGATTGGCTAAAATGACAGGAAAAGATAACGATGAATGTTGGAGGGGATGTGGGAAGGTTGGGACACTAATACATTGTTGGTGGAACTGTGAACGGATCCAACCATTCTGGAGAGCAATTTGGAACTATGCCCAAAAAGTTGTCAAACTGTGCACACCCTTTGACCCAGCAGTGTTTCTACTGGGCCTATATCCCAAAGAGATCTTAGAGGAGGGAAAGGGCCCCACATGTGCAAGAATGTTTGTGGCGGCCCTTTTTGTGGTGGCTAGAAACTGGAAACTGAAGGGATGCCCATCAATTGGAGAGTGGCTGAATAAATTATGGTACATGAATGTTATGGAATATTATTGCTCTGTAAGAAACGACCAGCAGGACGATTTCAGAGAGGCCTGGAGAGACTTACATGAACTGATGCTGAGTGAAAGGAGCAGAACCAGGAGATCATTATACACAGCAACAACAGCATTACATGATGATCAATTCTGATGGACATGGCTCTCTGCAGCAAAGAATTGTCTCAAACCAGTTCCAATTGTTCACTGAAGAAAATCATATACACCCAGAGAGAGGGAAATGAAATATGGACCACAACCTAACATTTTCATGATCTCTATTGACATTTGTTTGCATTGTATTGCCTTTCTCTGATTCTTTTTTTTTTTCTTGTAGATAGGATTTTTCTTGCATAACTTCTCAAGCATTTCAACATTATTAGCATGTAGTGGACTTCCTGCCATCTAGGGGAGGGGAGGGGACTGGGGGTAAAATTTGTAATGGAAAGCTTTGTAAAGATCAATGTTGGGGAACTACCCATACATATGTTATACAAATAAAAAGCTTTAATAAAAAAAAGTTAAAAAAACAAACAAACAAACAAACAAAAATTAATATACAGAAAGGCTGATAATTTTCATGCATTTATTTTATAGTTTACTACTCTACTGAAACTATTCATTATCTCAATTAATTTTTCATTGATTTTTTGGGGGAGGGTTCTCTGGGTAAATCATTTATATCAGCTGCCTCTTCTTTGTACTATGTTCATTCCCTAACCTTCATTTTTCTTAGTTTATTATTATAGCTAGTATCTCTAATACTATGTCAAATAATAATAGGGACTTTGAGCATCTTTGCATTATCCATGAAATTATTGAAAAAGGTTCCAATATTTCTGTGGTACAAATAATGTTAGCTATTAGTTTTGGATAAATATATATAATTTTTCAACACTGAAAAAAAAAAAAAAGAAATTAGGTCTTTGGGCCTCTAGCCCCAGTACTCTTATCTACTGTGACCTCTGATTGCTCTTGGCCAAAAATCCAGAGGGTCTTCCTTTCTCAGATTTCACCTGGCCTTAATTGGGCATTTCCTCAGTCAGACTTATTGAAGACCTTAGCTCAAAAAGGCCGAGGTCCCCCATAGCATCCAGGGCCATCTGCAGCCCCCCTGATCTATATCTGGCTGCTGGATCCAGATGGCTCTGGAGGGGAAAGGAGCAGTGCCTTGCACAGCCCTCCTTCCCTTAAATCCAATTTACTTGCATGTCATGGCATCACCTCCCTGACAAAATGGAACTCTTTGAGAATGAAGGACAAACAACAAATAACCTTTGTGAGTTTCTCCTGGTAGAGTTAGAAGGAAAAAAATATTTTGGAGGTTTAAAGTGCTGTATTACTATTTATCACCACTGAACTGCCTGATTTAGGTAAATATGAAGAGCTGGTTAGAAGTTGACCCCATTAAGTGATGGATAAAAGTTAGAGTGGATTCATGTGTACATATAAACTGGAGTATTATAAATATATGTGGTTAAAGACATTTTACATTTGCATGTATATATGTACAAATGTGTATGTGTGTACATACACATGTATTATGATTATGAATGCTCATACAGGTGTGTTTACACACAGGTACAGGTGTTCTGGAGATGTTTTGGGTACCCATGTTGCATCATATAGATGCACACATGTGACTATGTCTCTGTTTATGTGTGCTCATTTTTTATTTTTGTGTGTGTGGGATTAATTCATCTCCTGTGTCTTTGTGCCTTTCTCTTTCAGGAGAAGCAACATTCGTTGATTATCAGTGATGTCTTGATGGGCACAAGGCATATTGTGCAGATTCGGGCACGGGAGGAGTTTAATCATGGCAGATGGAGTGAATGGAGCAAGGAGATCATCAGCACTCCATGGACAGGTAGAATTAAGGAAGGAGTAGATCCTGTGCTGTTGTTCTTGACTTTTTAAAAAAGTTCAGTGATGATGGATGATTTAAAGCATTAGTGTCAAACTCAAAATACAAATGGGGCCACTACACCACACAGTTGCAAATTGACTTGTTAAGTTCTGTCTGATTTTTCATGACCCCATTTGGAGTTTTCTTGGCAAAGATCTTGGAGTGCTTTCCCATTTCCTTCTCCAGATCTTTTTACAGATGAGCAAACGGAGGCAGAGTCAAGTGACATGCCTAGGGCTGTGCAGCTACAAAGTCTCCAAGGCCAGATTTTAACTCAGGAAGATGAGTCTTCCTGATTGCAAGGTCTATCCACTGGCCACTTAGTTGCCTGCAAATTTACTTAGAAAACCACAAGTTAACATTACATATGTTCTATTATATTCTTATTCATTTTGTTAAATTTTTCTTAATTACATTTTGATCTGATTCAGGTGGGTGGCTCACAGGCCAAGTATTGACACCTCTGACTTAAAGGACCCAGAAGATTTAGGAGATTTAGGTTCTTAGAGGTCATGCACTTCAATCTCCTGCAAGACTTCCCTCTATAATATAGCCAATAACCCATCATCCAGCTCCCATTTGAGCACTTTCAGTGACAGGGAATTTATCTCACAAAGCAAGCAGCCTATTGGCTAGAGTATTGGATATGTAGTGAGGAGGACCTGGTCCCATACCCTTTTTAGCTATGTGACTCTGGGTAAATCACTTAAATTCTATGTTCCCCAGCTGTAAAATGGAAATAATTATAGCACATAATTCCTAGAATTGTTGTGAGGATCAAATGAGAAACACTTTACAAATCTTAACATTGCTATATAAATGATAACTACCATTTTTACTGTTATTCATTGTTGGACTTCTCTTTTTGATGTTAAATCCAAATCTACCTCCCTCTCTCTATTTGGGAGGCAGTGTGCTTTAATGGAAAGAGCTCTGATAGTGGAGTCAGAGGACTTGTGCTCAAATAGTGCCTCGGACATTTACCATCTGTGTGACCTTGGACACTTAACTGCCCCATGCCTCAGTTTCCCCATCAGTAAAAGAAAGGTATTGAACTAGAAAAGATCTGAGGTCCTTTCTGCTGTAAATCTATGGCATATCTTTTAGAACAGTATAGAACAAATGTACTCCCTCTTCTGTATAACAACCTTTCATATATTTGAAGTTGGTACTCAAGCTCCTTCCCAGCCCCACATCCCTGCCCCACATCTTCTCATACCCTACATTCCTCGACCAGTACCTTCAAACTCACTCTCATAGAATTCACATGAGAAATGCTTTGTAGAATCCTTGCCAATCTGGACACTCTCCAATGTCCTTCTTAAAATACATGGCCCAGAAAAGGATACCATTTAATAAATGTGGCCTGGCCAGTGCAGAGTTGGTAGAATCATTGCTTCCAGGGATCTGGATACCACATTGAAATCAATACATGCAAGCACCATAGAAAGAATATTAACTAAAAGTTCTAAGTTCTGGGTTTGACACCCCACCTCTGATTTACTGGTTTTCTAACTGTGGGCAGTGAGATGACATCTCTTTGAGTCCTACTTTTTTCATTTGTAAAATAGCAATACTGACACTTGTACTATCTATCCCTACAAAATTGTAGTAAAGAAGGAATTTTGCAAATTGTTTTCTTATCTCTAAATTTTAGTGATTATGCTGAGACAGTTACTACTTAAATTACTTGCAGTGGGAAAGAACCCATTGATCACTTAATGATAAAGACTAGAACATGACTACCACCTCTAGTTCACCCTGTAAACTCTGCTGCACTGTACCTCGTCTTTTCAGTTCTCTTTCATGTGTTGTCTTCCCCGTTAGAGCTACTTGAGGGCAGGCGTTGTCCTTCTTTTTGCTTATATTTGTATTCTTAGCACATCTGGTGCCTGGCATATTGTAAGAACCTAATCAATGCTTGTTGACTGACCACTTTCTACTCCTTGATGCTATGTCCTTTCTTTCTTTTTTTTTCTTCCTTTCTTTTGCCCAGGATCACACAGCTAATAAGTGTTAACTGTCTGAGGCTGAGGTTTGAACTCAGGTTCTCCTGACTCCAGAGCTGGTGCTCTATCTACTGTACCATCTGGCTGTCCATATGATGCTTTTCTTAATGCAGTCTTATATTGTATTAATTTCCGTCCTATGACAACACACTGTTGACTCATATTGAGCTTACAAAATCTTTTAGACTCCCCAGATCTTTTTCACATAAATTGCCATCTAGCGAATTACTCAGTCCCCATTTTGTACTTGTGAAGTTGATTTTTGAACCCACTTTATAAGACTTCATATTTATTCCTATTAAATTATTTGTTGTTCAGTGATTTTCAGTTGTGTCCTACTCTTTGTGACCCCCGTTGGGATTTTCTTGGCAAGAATACTGGAATGGTTTGCCATTTTATTTTCCAGTGTATTTTATAGCTGAAAAAAACTAAGGAAACTTTTACAGATGAAGAAACAGGGGCAAACAGGGCTAAGAGACTCACCCAGAGACACACAGATAATAAACATCTGAAGCTAGATTTGAACTCAGGAAGATGAATCTTCTTGATTCCAGGCCTGGCATTCTATCCACTGCACCACCTCGCTGCCTTTATTATATTATTGGTTGCACCCAATGTTCTATAAGATTCTGAATCCTGACTTTAACATTCAGTTTTGTGCCTCCTGCAAATTTGGTAAACATGCTATTTGTGCCTTTCTTCAAATCTTTAATAAAGATGCCCAACAAAATGATACCAAGGACTAATTCCTGGGGTTCACTTATAACAAGGACTCCCTGCAAAATTGCTTTTCATTTCAACCCCTCAATGAATTGCATTTGTAACAGATTTTTCCATCTGTTGTCTAAGGACCAGCCTAGCTAAATTAGGAGAGGCTCCTCACAGGTTGTTTGCAGGCAAGTAAGTCTTTTGTGCATGTCAGCTCTTAAAGACCATTTACCTCCCAAATTGTAAAGGGGTTGTGATCCAGATCTGTGGAAGGAGTAACCACACAAATGGAAAACAGGCTGTTACCAGTATAGTATTTGAAACCCTTCCAGTTTGGTAAGACCAGCCAGAACTTGCATTCTGCTAACATAGCCTTACAAAATCCAGGGCCATGTGTATTATTATACCATTAACAACTTCATCCCACTTCAATCCAACCATTTATCCAATTCTGAATCTGCAGAATTGTCTCATTTCTTAGCTTACATCTCCCTCTTTTCCACAAGAATAGCATTAGGCAATTTTTTTTTCTAAAATTCATATAAATTATATCTCTAGTAGTTTCTTGATTTACAAATTTAGCAACTCAGTCCAAAAAAGAAATGAGATTTTTTTTTCCAACATGACCCACTGTGATGAAGCCATGCTGGTTCTTTGTGATCATTGCTTCCTTTTATAATTGTTCACTAACTATCCCCTTAATGTTATGTTGTAGATTTTTGCCAGGCATTGAAGTCAAGCAATCTCATGGGCTGATAGTTTGCAAACTGTTCAATTCCTCCGTGTGTGTGTGTGTGTGTGTGTGTGTGTGTGCGCGCGCGCTTGTACATAAGACTGGGACAACATATTCATCATCCAATTTTGTAGCATCTCTCTTATGTCTTCCAGTCTTTTCAAGATATCTGACAATAACTTAGAAATCACACTTGCCAGATCTGTCAATGACTGGACTACCTGGGTCACTTAGACCTGATGACTAGACCTCTTCAAAGGAAGCTAGGTATACTCCCATCATCTCTCTATCTGTCTTGGAGTTCAAATCCACATTAGTCACTTTTGTTCAGGCCCTAAATTATTTTTTGGCAGAAAAAATAGAAGCAAAGTTAAGAATTGAGCAGGTCAGTACTTTCTCCTTTTGTCAGTGTTACCAACATTTCATCTGCGACAGAAGGAAGTTTTTTCCTTTAATAATACTAGTTAATGATAACTAATACTTGCATAGTACTTTTAATTTGCAAAGACCTTTACATATGTTATGCCATTTGATCCTCACACTAAACCTACGATGTAAATGTTATGTCCGCATTTTACAGATGAGGAAATTGAGGTTGAAAGGGGTTGAATAACTTG
>JAJPUD010024253.1:0-18957 GCA_023553655.1 Myrmecobius fasciatus | reverse complement strand
GTCTGTGAGCTGCTCCCCAGTAAGGGCCAAGATCCCCCCAGCCTGAATGAGGAGGGGGCTGGAGAATGGGCTAAGTTGTGAAGGCCAGCTTCAAGGCCCCGGGTGCTGGAGGGGCTGCTCAGGAAAAAGTGCCAGCCAAGTTTTTGGGCGGCGCTGCTGCCCAGCGTGGGTGCCGGGGGGTCTCCATGGCCCTCCAGTTGCCTTCTTTCACTGATGACTTCCCCAAAGCACAGAGGTGTCGCCTTGCTCCCAGCACAGACGCGGTCTTCGAAAGGCCCGATTTCTGGTGGGATTTTTGCCCTGAGTCAGTGACTGGCTCCTGACTGCTTCCCTTCTGCATGTGACACACTTCTTCAGCGTTGGGGGTCTCTCCCCCGGCCAGGATACGGTGGTCGGCCGAAGCCGGAGATTTCGCTCCGAGTCCTGGACGACAAATCTCTCATTCTGGCCCGGGGGGGCTGAGCTTTCTGGAGCCATTTCAACGTCGTGAGGGACAGGAGTCAGTGGAAGCAAATCCATCCTGGGCTCAGCCTGGCAAATCACGGCCCGAACCGGCCACTCCATCAGTCGGATGAGATAGAAAACGGGTTTCTCGCTTTCCCATAACCCCGTGAGGATTGTGTGGATGGAGTTTCTTTATTTATCAGGAAGAAGCCTCACAAATGAGCTGTGAGCTACTGAGTCAATCCCACCTCCTTTAAAGCCACAAAGTAAGGAGAGCTGGGCCCCATCTCCAAGCTCAGAACAACGAGGACATCCTCCATCTTTCCCACCTCAAGGAGACAAGAGCAGCTCATTCTACCAGAGTCTCCACGAGTTACAAGGCAAACGTCCGTTTAAGGACCTGACCCTTTCTGGGAACGGCACATGAGGGTCCCGAGTCTGATCTGAGTTTCTAGGGTCCGAGCCTGCAGCCCCTGGAAGCCGGAGTCCGGCCATCACAAAGCTCACCTGAAGCAAGAATGAGCCCGGGAGAAGAAAGCCCACCTGAAGAACCCAGACAACTGAAGCAAGCCGCCGGCTTTCCCCCGGGTAAGGGAACGCTCCCAGCCTGGACGGGAAGGGCCGCTTTTGGAGAAAGAACTTCTCGGATGCTGACCCAGGCCGTGGACAGGAAGCCCGTGGGCCTGCGGCAGAGCACCGGGGCTCCCCAAGTGTGCGCCATTCGTCGGGACTCGAGCAGAACGGGAGATTGGGGGGCAGCGACGCCATGTAGAGTAAGGGGAAGTTTAGGAAGAGGGGAATATCGTGGAAGAAAACGTCAATTTTGTTTGGAACTCGCTGAGTTTCAGACATCTGGGGAATATCCAGTCATCGCTGTCATGGAGCCACGAGACTGGAGGTCAGGAGAGGGATCAGGCCTGGATAAAGCCAAGAGTCACTGACAGAGGGACCATCAGTGAAGCCATGGAAACGGAGAAGATCGCTAAGCAAAAGAGCAAAAAAGAACAAAAAAGAGGGCCGGGAGAGGCGGGGAGTGACCGTCAGAGGGCACGAGGCGGGTGGAGATCAGTGAAGGAACACGGGCCGGCCGGGAGGAAAAGCAGGAGAGGGAAATGCCCCGAGAGCATGCCCAGGGAACGTGGCCGCCGACAGTGGTGCTGAGGAGCCAAGAGGGACAGAGACGGAGCGAGGGCCGTTACGTCTGGCCAAGAGAGGCTGCGCTCTTCAGTGCTCTGTCCCCAGTGCTCGGGACCATGGGTATACTGGCAATTAAGTAATATCTGAGGAAGGGAGGGAAAGAAGGAAGGAGAAAAGGGGAGAAGGAGGGAGGAGGGAAGGAAAGGAGGGAAAGAAGGAAAGAAGGAAAGAGGAGGGAAAGAAGGAAGGAGAAAAGGGGAGAAGGAGGGAGGAGGGAAGGAAAGGAGGGAAAGAAGGAAAGAAGGAAAGAGGAGGGAAAGAAGGAAAGTGGAGAGCAGGAAGGAAGGAAGGGAAGGAGGGAAAAAAGGAAGAAAGGAAGGAAAGAAAGGAGGGAAAGAAGGAAGGAAAGGAAGAGAGGAGGGAAGGAAGGAAGAGCCAGAGGGAGAGGAGGAGCAACTGACTTCCTGAATCTGACTTCAGTTGGCCGCACATGATGTTGTATCCCGGGTGATGACTTGGGATCAGCAAACTGACTCTAATCACGGCTCGGTTTCTCTCAGCGTTGTCCCCAAGCCTGGCCCGGCCCCCCGGATACCCGATGGCTCCCTCGGCTTGAGCCCCAGTAGCCCCACTTACTGCAGGGGTTCCGTCGTCAGGGAGGCCCCCTAAGGGTGTAAAAGCTGCCTCCGGGAGAGGCTCCAGCTCTGCGCTAGGCCGGCGGGCAGTGAGCAGGTCTGGAGAGCGGGGAGCCGGCCTTACCTTTTCCAGGGGGCAGTGGGTGCTGTCCCGCAGAAAGGGCAGCAGGTTGGGGCGGTCGTACTCGGCATAAAGGCTGATCTGCTTCTCGTGGAAGCGCTGGCCCTTGTGATGGTCCCTCTTGAAAAGCTTGTGCAGATACTGAAAGGAACAGGGGGCAAAGGCACCCAGGTTAGGGGGGGGGGGACGGGGCGGCCAGCCTGAGCACTTGCTCCCAGCCTCCCCAAAGGCCTGGCTGTGACTCGGGCCCCAAGGGCCACAGGGGGGATGGGAGTGGGAAGTACCAGCCCAGGGCTAGGCTGAGATCCTGGTTCTGACTCTCCCTGGCTGGATGGTCTTGGACAAGTCCCCGAGACCCTCCTCTGCCAGATGGGGGCCAGACCCGGTGGCCCCTGCAGCCCCTTCTCGCTCCTGGGCCCCGGACCCCAGTGATGAGAGCCGAGGCTATTCCAGAAGCCGGACTGCAGAGGCAGGGCCGGGGTGAGGCCAGCCCGGGGCCCGGGGCTCCCGCCTGCTCCTGGCAGCTGAGCCCACGGGCCCCCCACCCTCTCCACCTCCAGGATCGACACTCGCACCTGGCTCTCGGCAGGATGGGCTGCAGCAGCACGTTTCCCCGGAATCTGCACAAGGCTCGAAGGTGAGCCCCGACCCTGAGACTCACTTCTGGCAATAGCAGAAAGGATGAAAAAGGAGGGGAACGGGGCTCCGGGCTTGTGGGAGACCTTTCTAGGGGAGGTGGGCCCAGCTCGGGCCAGTGTGCCTGGGAGGATACGGGCACAGGGCGGGTCTGGGGGTCGCAGGGCACATAGAAACCCCCTCCTCCCCACGAGTCAGGCTCTGCCAAGCCAGTGTCCGAGACACGGGGCCAGAGGGAAGATCTCATGGCCAACTGTGATTAAAGGAGGAAGAAGGAACCACGTGGGAAACCATCTTGTTGACGGCACCAGGAGATGCCAAAGGAGCATCCTTTTTCTCTGCTGAGATACTGGCAGAGGAGGAACCTGTGGGCCCACTCTGGCATTTACCAGGGCGCCTGGACAACCATGGGCAGAGCACCTGTGTGACTGTGGGCATGTGCCCGCTCTCTCATGCTCCAGGGCTCCTGGTGATCATGGGCGCGTGCCCGCTGTCTATACACCAGGGCCCCCATCCTGGGAGGCCCAGGCCGGTCTGGCAGAGGACTCCAAAAGGAAAGGGAGGAGGACTCACCACGTGTTGCAGCTCCGGCCTGTTTTCCAGCTCCTCCACAACCTTTTTTATCTGCAGAAAAATGGAAGCGATGACGCGTGCCCACGGACGCAGGGTCCCACATGCCCTGCAAGGGGCCGGCTGTGCCCGCGGGCTCAGACCCCTGCAGCCCCCGGCTCTGCGGCCGCCGTGTGAAACGTTCCAAAGCTCACCGAAATCTTGTCTTCGTTGTCTAGAAGCATGTCCACGGCTTTCTGAAACAGAGAGGGGCATGGGGGAGCTGGCATGCGCGGGCATCAGGAGCTTGACTGAGTGCATGCTGAGCCACGGGAACGGTGAATGGTCTCCCCCCTCCTTGGGATGCCCTCCCTCTCCAAACATCAGCAGGAGGACGCCCAGCTGCCAGAGCCATGCCCTACGTGCAGTGGATGCCCGCCGTCCCGGCCTCCCTGGGGGCACCCACTCCTGCCCCCTTCCTCCGGACACAGCGGTGAGCGCGGCCGCCCAGAGGAGCCTTTCTGCCTCCTGGCCTCGGGCACGTCTGGGCCTACGCAGCCTCTCGGGACTCGGGGCCTGCTCTGCCTGACTCCCACTTCCTCTGGGCCCCTGAGCTGGGTCCCCTGGGCCCCTGACGTGGGCTGGACGTCCTCTGGCCTGTGTCTGAGGGTGAGGGGCCGGGACAGGCCCCGTCCAGCTGACACCGTACCAATGTCACTGAGAAGCTCTGAAAGAAGGGAGGGGGCTGGGCCGGAGCCGAGGGGCAGTGAGAAGGCGGCCATGAACTCGGGGGACGTTTCCCCCTCAAGGGTCTTGGGAAACGAGCAGGAAGAAAAGGGTTTTAGGGGAATTGAGGGGCGCCCGATGGGCCCAGAAGTGAGTCTGTCTCAGAGGGCATCGATGCCATGACGAGATGGGCACTGGCTTAGTGCCCACTGCTCAGACTTTGGGCGCTCGCCGCTCCTGTCGCCCCCACGCACAAGGACACCGCAGGTGGCCCAGGCCGGACTGGCATTCAGATTTCAGGCCCAGGGCACTGCCCACGGCCCCTCCTTCCCGCCCTACCGGCCAATCCTGGCAAAGCCCCTGGGGAAAGGGGGGCAACCTCCCCTTGGAGTGCTTCCAGGGCTCCGCGTCCCTTGGGAACGGCTGTTCTGAGCGGCCAGGAGCCGGGGCCTGTCACTGACACCCGCTGCCGGGGCCTCTGTGAGGGGAGCTCAGAGCGGGGGGACCAGGGGGCTCCCAGCACAGACCCCCTCCCCAGCACAAGGCGGCGCCCCAGGGCAGAGGCGCACCTCGGCGTCGAAATCCATGAGCAGCACGATCTTGTCTTGGATGGAGCTGAAAAGGTCGTGCTTGTGGATCAGCTGGAAAACGTCCTTGTGGCGCAGCGTCAGGTAGATCTGCAGCGCCTGGCTGTAGCTCTTGTCATACGTGTACCTGGGACAGGGCCGGGCCCGGTCAGTCGGGGGGCGGCGTGTGGGACGCCGGCCAAAGGCCTCGGGCCAAAGGAGGATTGCAAAGGGAGGACGGAGGCTGGGCCTCCGGGCCTGGGGAGAGGGAGGACAGCAGGGGGGGGCAGAGGCAGGGCAAGCTGGGAGCCCCGGTTCCACACTTAGCATGGCCGCGCCATTAGACATTTAGGGGGTGGGCGCCGCCTGAGGCGACGGGACGGACGGAGGGAGCCCCCAGCCCAGCCCAGAGGGGTGCTCACAGCTCAGCCAGCGTCTGCAGCAGGGTCCGGTTCTGCGGCTCCTTCTTCAGGTGGTCCCGGACAGCCTGCACGATGACCGAGTTGTTGTAGAGGTCCCCGGGCCACTCTCGGATCAGCGTGGCAAAGCCCTGTGGGAGGAGAGGAGGGGGAGCTGGGGGCCGCCTCCCCGAGGGGCTCCGGAGCCGGCTGGAGGGCACGGCAGCTGGCAAGCAGGCCAGAGCTGGCAGGTCCGGGGAAGGGAACGATGTGTTCCTAAAGGACCCGCGGGGTACCAGCCCTGCCGGGCCAGAGAGGGGGAGGCGGGGGTCTTAAAGCCCACCAGCCCAGACTCTGCAAGGGCTCAGCCATCACTGGGCCACAAGGGTCCGAATGAAGGACTGTGGGGGGCGGGGAAAAGGGGAGAATGGCTGTGGCAGCAGCTGGCACGGCCCTGCCTGGGTCACCCTGGCCCTGACCGCTGCCTGGCCTGAACTCCCGACCACTCTGATGGGCGACCCTGCAGAGGCGGACAGAAGGGTGCTGGAAGTGGCCGGTTGGCTCTGTCCAGAAATACTGACCAGTCCACAGGTGAAGAAACTGGAAAGTAGAAGGCCCGGAGAGGGGCAATCCCCCTCCCCATTGGGAAGGGGCAGGGCCAAGGACTTGGCCAAGCGGAATGGAGCCTGTGGCTGGGATGCCAGAGGGGCCCTGACAGACGGGGGGCCCTGCAGGCTGGGCACGGATGAAGCAGATCCAGCACTTGGCGATCACCAGGCGGCCGTCTGCTGCCTTCCTCTGTGCCCCCCGGCCTGGCACAGCGTCAGGCCCGTGGGACTCTCCCTTAGCCTCCTTTGGCCCCAGGTTCCTTGAGGCTGGAGGTGTGATTCCATGAGTGTTCAAAGCCCCTCCCCTTGCCCACCACTTGGGGCTCATTCTCTTCGGGGGATCCACTTTGCCCACCACACTGCTCTGCCCTCAGGTTTATGAAACTGTGAGCCAAGGGACGGAGTCCCCCACGCCAACTGTCTCGGTCCTTCTCCTGGCCCAGGGAACCCTCAAAGGGAAGGGAGCTTAGCTGACCGGGGGGACACGTGGACAGAAACATCGGTGGCAGCTCTTTTCTGGGGGACGCCCAGGGCATGGGCATAAGCTGGGACTTGTGTCTGCGACGGGAAGTTATTGTCCTATGGGAAATGACGAGCAGGATGCTCTCGGAACCTCGCAGGCCTCCGTCAGCTCCCGGAAAGTGAGACGTGCTGGGACAGAGCAAGGCTGCGGGACGGCCGCCCTCGGCGGCTTTGCTGCTCTCAGCAACACAGCGATCGCCCCAGCGGGGCCCAGAGAAAGCCCTGACTGTCTGAGTACAGACCGAAGCACACTTTTCCTTTCTTTTTGGCTTTATTTTACTCGAGGGCTTTCTTCTGGGGGGAGATCTATGTTTTCTTTGGCAACGTGACTTTTTTTTGCTGAGGCAATTGAGGTTAAATGACTTGCCCAGGGTCACACAGCGAGGGAATGTTTAGTGTCTGAGGCTGGATTAGAACTCAGGTCCTCCTGACGTCAGGGCTGGGGCTCGATCCACTATAGCGCCCCCTAGCTGCAACATAACTTTTACAGAAACGTTCTGAAAAACTTTGCGTGTGCCTTTACTGTGGGGGGGAAGGGAGCAGGGAAAGAATCTGGTTCTGGGAAGTCTTAAAAACAAGTTACAAAAACTGTTTTACGTGTCACTGGGGAAATACAATAATAATTTTTTAAAAGCTAACTGTCTGAGGCTGTTTCAATTCAGCTTTCTTTAGACAAGGCTCTGGGCAAGCTACTGGGAGCTCCAAAGGCCGCCCAAGAAACAAATGAGAAAGTGTGCGGGCACTGACTGGCAGTGAGGCGGGCGGTGGTACCTCGTAATCACTCTCCAAAAACTCATGCAGGATCATTTCATAGATGAGCGGCTTCAGAATGGGATCCCCTCTTGGCAAATACGGGCTGATCGCCTGGAGGACCAAGAAGAGAGGGAATGAGAGGCAAAACCATCAGCAACAAATCCCAGCTTTGCACAACAGCCGCGCGACGTTTGACTTCTCGCATTCAGGGCCCAAGGCGCTGAGTCAGAGGAAAATGCCTGGTGTTTCCTCTGGAGGTGTCAGGGGTCCCGTGGCTGGACCATCTGCACACAATGACCCCGGGCTATGGGCATCACCTCTGGGAAGAGAACTCTGCCCACTCCAAAGAGCTGGGCCTCCCATGAGCGATGACCAGGGCACAGAGTCAGAGGAACGGCCTCGAGAAATCAGCGGCCACGATAAAAGGATCATATAGACCGGCGATCAAAGAACTAAGCCTGTGGCCAAAGATATCAGACCCAGCAAAAGATCCAGAATGGCGAATGAAAAAAATGGACACTCAACAAACTTGCAGATCTCCAGGACTTTCTTTCAACCAAACTCGAACTCAATAGAAAATTTAATATACAAGAGGCAATATGAAAGATCAATTACAAGGAACTTAACCTGGACAAATTGGTTTTGTTTTTGCTTTTTGCTGAGGCAATTGGGGTTAAGTGACTTGCCCAGAGTGACACAGCCAGGAAGTGTCTGAGGTCACATTTGAACTCAGATCCTCCTGACTTCAGGGCTGGGGCTCTATCCACTATAGCGCCCCCTAGCTACCCCAGAAGTAGAATTTCTTAAGGAAATAAAAGTATAGCTAATAATCACTGATCTTAGGCAAAGTCAAACTTAAAAGATTCAATAAAGAGAAAAATCTTCATTATACGTCAACTGTACGAATATTGTTTTAGATGCATGTTTACATATGGGGAAATGCACGTGTACGTACATATGTGTATTTGGGTAGATGTAGATATATATATATATATGCATGTCTCTGTATGTATAAATATATAGATATATAGATAGATAGATATGAGTGGGTATGTATGTGTGTTGTACGTGTGTGTGGACAGATCTATCTATGTATATGTAAACATATTGATTTAATCATAATATTCTTGGGAGAGTTGGGGGCGATCAAAGGGGAACAAAAGAATAAAGTTAAAAAAGTGTGCAGCAGAGAACAAAAGAACAACCTAAAGGAAGCAAAGAGAAGACGGACACGCGTGAAGACCATTTCTTCTCCCACTGCATGGCCTTTTCTGACTTGGGAATTGCTTGTTCTGGATTTTGAATTCTCCTTGATGTTCTGCTGGGCACAGGACAAATGTTCTGTTCTGTTTTGTTTATTTTCTTAAAAAACTAGAAACAGCAGGGCAAGATGAGTGTGCCATGGAGAGAAGGTGGACAGCGGGCACTGCCTTGCTCTGCATCAAAGGGAGAGGTGCATTTAGGGGGCGGAGAGAAGGCCGGGAGGCTGCCTGGATGCTCAGGAAGGGATCTCTGGGGGGACGTGGCCAAGAATCGCTCAGGTGGGCTGTGACCTGTGTGTCCAGGGGACCCTCTCACAAACGTGGTCGCCACTTCAGCGACATTTTGCTGTGTCAGAGTGCTGCTGTGCTGGTGAGTGTGAAGGATGAGTGTGACTATGGTGAGTGTGACCAGGTGCCTCCTCCAGGGACCAACCTCACAACAAGGAGAAGCTCTTGACCAAGCTGGGCTGACCTCTGTACAGCGGGCAGGCCCCTTCCTGCCAGGCCGGCGAGTCAAACGTTTTCACTTTGGGAGGACCCGCCAGACTTTGTGTTTGGTCCAAATGTGTGCCATTCTCAGGGCCATTTACACTCTTGATCCTCTGAGTTCTATGAGAATTCCTAGGCCTTCAAAGGGTCCAAACTGCTGGGGACCCAAAAGGTGTGAGGGGAGAGCAAAGAATCAGGATCCTATTACTCGCTAAGACATAACGGGGATATAAAAGACACCCTTAAGGATACCCTGGATTGGAAATGGAGGGGGGCAGTCACAGGGCAAGGGACAGACGGATGGTACCTAAGTATGACCATCCAGGGAATATGAAGAGAGCCAGACCAGCCTCTGGTGCCCTCTGCTCAGAGGAGGGATGATGGAAGGACCCAGGCCCATCCCACAGGCCCATCCTCAGTCAGCAAAGGAGGCACCGGCCCTGCCAGAATCCCAGCTCTGTCAGAGCCACAGGTGAGAATCCAGCGGCCACGGGCAGATTCCAAGGACCGAGAGAAGGAGATCCAGAATTCCGGGAAAGGCGAGTTCTGCAGTCAGGGACTCTCTTACACCCTCTGAAGTTCCCTGTAATGTGACTAGGGGAGACGGCAAGACAAACCAGCAAACAGCATCACTGGTGGGAACCAAGCAGTCGAACTTGTCTCACTGTGTGGCCATCGACAAAAGGAGAAGGGCAGCCCACCAAAAAGATGAAATGGGAAAGATCCTTCAACAAAAGCGGAATATTTTGTATTTTACAGTCTGGTGAATGGGCCAGGCAGAAATAAAAATAAAAATCATCTCTCTCAGCTCTAACATTGAAAGGCAAATGTTCTCTCCTCCATGAAAAAGCACTTCCCAACTTCATGGGCAAATGTACTCAGGCTCCTCACGGGGCCGTATACACTGCACTGTCAGTGTCTGAGATGGTTTGAAGGCACCGAACCAGGAAAAATCCTGATAAAAGACAGCATTCCACTCCCACTGGCGTGACTCTAAAGAAAGCCATTTCTAAAACTGCTGGCATGAAAATACCTTCCACCCTGAAGAAAATCAAATGGCTCAAAATCACCTGCACCGTATATGGCAAAGAGCTTTGCATGCCCTTTTTGGATTATTGAGTCTAAATAGACATAAAGCTGTTGGGAGTGGAGGGAAGGAAGGAGAGGGGAAGAGGAACAGAGAGAGGAGACAGGGTGAGAGAAGGAAGGAGAAAGGGAGAGAAGAAGGGAGGAAAAGAGAGGGAGGGAAGAAGGAAGAAAAAGGGGAGAGAGAGACAGAGAGATTCAGAGAAAGAGACAGTGAGAGAGAGGGAGGGAGGGAAAGAGAGGGAGAGAAAGAGGGAAGAGGAGGAAAAGGAAGAAAAGATATGGAAGAGAGGAAGAGGTATTAACAAGAAAAAAAAGGGGGGGCTAGTAACTAGCAATGAATTCCAAGTTGCCAATAGTTATCCCAACATATCCAGTGACAGGAAGAATTAGAGTAGCTCTCCCAGTAACTGTACCTGGCTTCTTCACTAATAAGGGAATTGCACAGAAGCAGCCACGATCTTCCCTTTCCTTTGGTACTCACTCCCCTAGGATCGTGAGCTCACAGGGACAGCACAGCTTCCCTCAGCAGATGCTGCTACCCTCCCCTGGCCTCTTGTGCAATTTTTACCCCCTTCTTTCCAAAGGTTGTCCGCAAGGGATTCACCCAAAGTCCTGGATAGTCCCCCAGACCAGGGAAGCTCCCGGCTGCCCACTTGTCTTCCCCTCTGCCTAACTGAGCATCTTTCCCTGTGATCTCCCTTAGGCCATCTCCTTACTGGCAACAGACACCGGAAGTCTGGAAGCCATGTGTTTTTCTTTTTGTAGAGTCCACATTTGCACCCAAAGTGCCATTTCCTGCCCCCCATTCTGCCCTCCTGGGATCGAGCACAAATCTCGCTCCTCTTCCATAGAAGAGCTTCCAGGATTTGCATACAGACTCATTTCCCTGTTCTAGTCTGGTTTCCTTCAGCACCTGCACAGATGGCTGATTTCCACTTTGCACTCACACGGACTACTGTCCTTGCTAAAACCCAGTGCCGAATTAATCCGCCAGCCTTGGCGAAGTCGCCACTTGCTCTCTGTCAGGCGCTGAGGGCTCCAACTATCCAGTGTGGTCTCCCCAGTCCTCGGCTGTCAGTCAGACAACTATAGATGTAAATGCTTATAATATGTTGGGGCATTACTATCATCTCAAAAACTTCTGATTCTTCATAATCTTTCAAGAAAACGATGTGGCTCAGGATGCGGGGACGGGGCCCTGGCCCTCTTATTCTCACTGGTCATCTTGGGAATCACCTGCCAAGATCCTAGCTGTGTTTACTCTGTCCACTTTTTTGCTAAGGCCCTTCTCTGATGGGGAGAAAGCGCCAAAAGGCTCTGCCCCTGGCCCCCTCTCCTTTTCCCTTCTCTCCCAGATGCAGTTCCCATTTCCAATGCTTTTTCCCCACACAGCTCCAAAAGCCCTTTCTGCAGGCTCAGAAGTCACCCATAACTTGACTGTTTCTGAGCCTCTTCAAGCAGAACGGCGCAATGCTCCGACGCTCATCCCCTGCTGCCAGTCCTCACATGGCTGATGGCTTCCTGATGCTTCCCCCCAAATTCTGATGGAAAATCATCTCTTTTCTTCCTGAGTCACAGTGCGCTCTGTCTTTGGAACTCCATTCCTGAGAGACTTCCTTGGCTGTTGAGCCAATTTGACATGATTACGCCAGGAGATCTTACTCCCAGAGAAACCTTCTCCGAACGTGCTGATCTGCTCTCCTAAACCGCTATCTGTCTGTGTCTGGCTTTCTTTTACTCTCTCCTGAACTGGAAGATATGGTGGACACTTGCTCCCAGTGCTCCCACGGCCTCTCGGCAATCACCTTCACATTTTAGATTGGATTCAAGTCCAGAATACCTGTCCCTTTGATCTCTCCTTCCACCGACAGAACAAGAGAATCATCGCCTGGGAAGCCACGTGGGGCTTTCACTGGTCCAGGGTCCGGGCCGGCCTCTATAATGATCAGGAACAAGGGCAGAGAGCTCCAGAACTTTGCTGCTGGCGTGGAGAGAGGCGCCCGGCACGTCTGGGAACCCACGTCCAGTCTGCCTGCCAGCCCACAGGGCTTGGCCCAACTTCCAACCCCTAAGAGGTGGCCCTTGGGCACCCACCCTGGCGCAAAGCATGAAGCAGTCCGGACGGACGATTAAGTGGAACCTAGGACCCAGACTCTCTTCTCCAGAACCGCCTGTATTAGAAGGCAGTCCTGTGGGAAACCATGCCGAGGACCCAAGCAGAAAGGACAGAGCGGATGCTGCCCTGATCCGATGCAGAGAACACATGGGGCCCCCCACAGAGCACGGGCTGGAGGAGGCAGAGAGTCCTCACTGAGCTCCATCAGGTTTCACTGGTTAGGAAGCCTCTTCTACCCGTGTAGACAGCACTGCTTCTGAAACCTCTGGGGCCGGGATGGACAGCTCCGGGGGCTCACACATGAACAGCATCAGAAGCACAGCGGATAAGGGGGAGAGAAGCAGCCTCAGGGCTCAAATGCATCTCTTTTCATCAGACACTACACTCTCAAAAATGTCCAGTTCTAAAGCCAAAGGCAGCGTATGGGACGGAGGGGCAGAAATTCGTTTGACATACCTTAAGCTGTCCTATTTCTTTAAATTTGTAAACTTCATATTCCCAGAGAGCGGCGTTCTTCCCAAGAACTTTCTGACATTTGCTGAGAATGAAAACATCACAGAAGGGAAAATAATGAGTGGAAGAATATGCCCAGAATACACAAAACAGCATTTCCCAATTTAAAAAGTTGTGCTTTTACTCTTACTTACTTACTACGGGAATCTACATAAACATACATACACACATATATAATTGGATACCTATTTATCACACACACACACACATAAATGCAAATATACACTGTGGACTAGATACATACGTGTCCATACACATACACAGAATCTTTATTACCCAATAGTTCTCTTCCCAAACTTTTGGAGACATGGAAAAGATACATATATATGCATCCATTATACCCACATATGTATATAAATATATGTGTACACACACACACACACACACACTCACTTTGGTACTACTACTGATTCCATTTTTTTAAAATTTGGGGGAATGGTCTAGTCCGTGAATGTGGTCCACTTGAAGGAATCTGATTAAGTGATTCCTGAACCAGTTTATTTGTTTAAGCCACTTCTTGCCTCATGTTGGAAATTGTATTACTCAACTGACCTGAGAAAATGATAACCTTATCGATAGTTACCTGAAGAATGGAGTTATTGAGAAAAACTTTACTTCAAGTCATTTCTGAGCTCCTAAAATAAAGTCTCAAAAGCAGAGCCCAGAGTCTTCTACTTTGTGACCCCCTTCTTATCTCCCTCAGCCCAATAACCACCCTGCAGATGGCTGGCCACAGCGCCCAGGCTCTCTTGGGGCTCTGCTGTCCGTGGTGCTGACCACTCCCTCACTTTGGATTACCCGATTTCATTAGATTTTGGACAATTTTCCCTCTAACCCAGGTCACCTCTTTGGCAAGGATGACACAGTTGCTAGCTTCATAATGCATGTTCCTCCAAGAACCTTCTCTTCCTCCCTGGAATCCTTATGGAACCACAAAGTATTAAAACTATACCCGTGCAGGCAAGAAAGTGTCTCTAGTCTGTTTCTAAACCAAAGCGGCGTCTCTGCCCGGGACGCCGGAGCAAACACCAGGAGCATCCTTACCGAGCTGCCATGTCGTGCTCTCCCTTCTCCACCAGGTGACTTATGTAGGCCAGACCTATGTCCTGAGGAAGATAAACAGAGAGCCCGTGGGCCCGGGTTACAACTTCCAAGCACCGACCCACAAAGAGCATGTAACGTGCCAGGTTTTTTGGCCCTGCTTGCAGACTCACAGATTTGGCTAGAAGGGACTGGGATCATCTGGTTCAACTTCCTCTCTTTACAGATGAGGGAACTGAGGCCCAGAGAAGGGAAGGGGCCTATCCAAGGCTCATCAGTGTCTGAGGAAGGATTTGAATCCAAGCCCTCCTGACTTCCAGCCCAGTGCTCTAATCCTAACTGCTTGTTTTATTTCTGAGATCTTCACACCAACCACTCCAGCTCCTTCCCCAGGTGTATCACCCCCTCTCCTCTTGGCAAGAAAAACATTTTCCCTCAATTAATCTCTTGCTTTCTGAGTCTGGTTCACACTGAAGACGGGGCTGATTTCCTGGATGAATATGAACAACCACTCGCCACTGAGGGCCGGCTTCTAACCCCAGAAGCTATTTTCAGGGTTGGATAAGCTTGTGCCTCAGCACAAGCAGGAAATATGAGCTGATTCCTCTATTCCAAACCAGGAATGAGAAGAGATGTTTTCAACTAGAAAAATGGTAGCACTACGAGCTAACAGAGAGATCCTAGGCTGTTCCAACAGCCTTGCAGCCATGGAGGAAGGGCCATCTCTTACTGCTGGCATCTAAGCTTTGCCCTCAGTTTCCTTCTCTGTCAGATCAGGGCCTGTGTGAGGTGATCACCCTTACGATGCCATTTAGCTTTCGAGCCAGTCTTGCTTCCCTCATCCTGCCTGGCCCTGCTCCTTCCACCCTTAACCTTCACAAGGAATTTAGCAGAAGTGACATGCACTTCAAACTGTACTTTTCCACACAAATGAAAGGGATTTTTAAAAATTGATGTGTGAGGAGAATATATACTGTAAATAATTCAGTATCATTAGAGCAATACTGCTCTGCCATACGCTAAGAAAAAGGCCTTTTCTCCAAAGCGCTTTGTTTGAGCAATCTCACTGGAATAGATTTTTGTCCACCTTCTCTAGGGCCTCATACCTACAAAGGATTTCTCACAATCATAACTCACGGGAGAGCTCCCAGTGCTAGCTTCTTACTCTCCCCAACAGCCCTGGAAGGAGATCGTCTCCTCCCTAGCTCTTTTGGCAGCTTATATTCACCATTACTGAGTGCCAGGTGAAGCTGTTAATTCAACCCTGCACATGACCAAGACTAGCGGGAAGCCCCTCTCTTTGTTACAATGTGCTGTGTCTCCCACTATAAATCCCAAAGAGTGAACGCTCCATTTTAACAATGGTTTCTGTACTCACCAGAATCTTGTGTCTTTTAATATTCCTTTGACTAATTTCAGCGGCCATCAAAGCTTCCTACATGCACGTAACCAGAGAGAAGAGAGAGGTCTAAGTGAAGCTCACTTTCTTTTCATGATCCCTAACTTCTGAACCAGAGAAATAAGGCATTTTGATTTTCATGGGTTTTATTTGAAAACTTTGAATATCGTGCTTCAATAAACATTTCTGAAATTAAATTGTGAGACAAAAGCAGTCAACTAAAAAGAAAGCTGCTTCTGTTTTCACCAGGGGTCACTGTACTGGGATGAAAATCCTGCCAATCTGACAAAATCTAGTTTATTTTTAAAAAAAAAAGTTCACTCGGCAACAAAAGCCCCCAGAACAGGCTGAAAAATGGCCCTTGTAAGCTTTACTTCTGGTTTTTAGTTGTTTTTTTTACCTCCATCCAGTAGCCCTGCCTTGCACCTCCTACATGTAGGAACAGATCACTGGATCTTACTGGGCCCTTGACCTTTGGGAAGTCTTGCAGTTCTGCCTTTGCTGGCCTAAGGGATGTTGGACATGGAATCATTCCTTACAGTCCTAATGGGAACCAAAAACCCCCGAGATCGGTAACAGCCTTTTTGGACTGGGAAGTTTTTACTTCTCAGCGCTGCGCTGTGGGAACTAATGAGGTTGTGAAAAAACGATTCCACCCAAGGATGACCCAAACACTAATTACTTAATTAATTAATTCTTTTCTTTAAAAAAAAAAAAAACATAAAGTGATCTATTCCATAAAAACCTTTGATTGTTATCCAGGTAGATTACTTTAGGAGGCTAACAATGGAAAGGCTGTAACTTGAGTGAAAAAATAGTGAACTTCCATTTTGTCCAATTCTTTAATTTTTAACCTTCCCTTCCAATCAATGTGAATCAAATACATTTGTTTCCCTTTAAATAAAGTGGTTCTATTACTTTTGTCAGCATTAAAGCTGGGAAACCATCTTTATGCCCAAAGGAACAGTACAAATTGTCTTCTGGGCCTCAGCTGAATTGAGTCTGCAGGGAGCGGCCAGATTCTCTCCCACCATTTTTTCTGACAGTGCTCTGATGTGCTTTGAAATCTCCGCTGAACTTGTTGTTAGGATGGGGTTTGCCCTTCAGAGAAGAGTCCTCACTTCACTAAGACTAGAACGCCCATTCGTTGCAAGGAGAGCCGGCACTAGGCTTCGGCCCTGCTCTCCTTCCCATGTCCCAAGGGCTCCTCTCACACGCGCCACACAAACGAGCCCCGCGTCACAGTCCCGCCGTTCCCCGGACATTACTTCGTATTTCTTCTTCTCAAGGAGCCAGTCGATGTGATCGTCTTGGTCCCGCTCCTTAGCCACAACCACGTCTCGGGGGCTGACGATGTAGAAGAGCGATTCGCCTTCGGAGTACTCTGCAGGCAGGGAAAAGAAGCGCCGGCCGTTAACAGCGCGCTCTGGCAGGGAAGGAGGCAGGATCCGCCCCAAGATGGCCTGGGACGCTCCGCGCCCCAATGAGTTTGGATTCCGACTTCGACTGCAACAAGGGACTCAGAACAGCCCAGCGCTCCCTGCGCCCGGACTCACCCACCCGGCCTAAGCTGTATTTACGGCCCTCTGAAGCACTCCCCAGGCCATCAAGGTCAAGGCCAAGGAAAGCCTCAGTGACAGACGCCCGCCCCCAGGGGGCACAGTGCATGGCACAGTCACAAGGGGGCGGGCCCGGGGAGTTCCAAGCCCACCCAGGAGGGTTGGGGGCAGGCGGCAACACTGGCTCCGAGAACCAGAAGGGGGTGCCTCGGATACTTGGGCAAGGTGGGAAAGTAACCGCGTGGCTGTCCCTTGTGGGTGGCCCTTCCCAGGCCACCTCAGCCCGGCACCCCTCGGCACCTCTGCCATCTGCCTGCGGGGGGCGCTTCGGCCTTCCCCAGTCGTGCCCTCTGGGAGACAGGAGACCGCCTGAGGGGCCTTTGCGGGGCACAAACAGCAGCAGCCGCAGCAGCTACACTGCGCACCTCGTGGGCGCCTACAAGATCACGCCGTTTCTCCCTAACAACCACAGCGGCCCAGGTGGCAACGCACGCCCTCTCAGACTGCTTCCTAACTGAGGCAACAGACCGCGCAAACGTGGTGCCCGCCAGTCACAGGCTGCTAGCGGGCAAAGCCCGAACCTGGATCTCGGGGCTCCGAGTCAGGGCCCTTGTTCTGTTGCCTCCTGCGGCCCTGATGGTGCCGAGGGGGGCAGCGGGGCAGAAACACAGGCGAGAAATAAAGGAAAATGAAGTGCGCACGTGTGTGAGTGTGTGTGTGTGTACACACATGGGCGTATATGTATGCACACAGAATGTTAAAGTATACAATATGTATGTCATGCATCTGTTTGTGTAAGTAACACATGTACACACAGAACACACACGTATGTGGTGCACGATACAGGTATGTGTGTATGCAAATAACCATGTATACAGACACACCTATCCATATGCACATGCACACACAGAACACTCTCACATATGTATGTATATGCATGTATATGGTGCATGATAGATATGTATGTGTGCATGTATGTGCAAATAACTGTAGCAGATGTATATACATACACAGAATATACACATTGCATGATGTGTGCATGTATCTACAAACACATATCTACATATATAATACATGTATGTGAGTGTGAATATCTACACAGACAAGTATATCTATACACACAGAATAAAGTATGTAATATATATGTATGTATGCATGTGTATGTAAATACCTATGTA
Source organism: Myrmecobius fasciatus (assembly GCA_023553655.1). NCBI lineage: Eukaryota > Metazoa > Chordata > Mammalia > Dasyuromorphia > Myrmecobiidae > Myrmecobius > Myrmecobius fasciatus. The sequence continues at coordinate 1,216 of JAJPUD010024253.1, read as the reverse complement.
TATAGGTACAGACACACAACACATACAGAATATATATATAACATAAGGCATGTGTGTATATACGTGTATACATGTCTACATATACAGGCACACATGCACACATGGTATATATGTAAAATGCATGATGTGCGCATGCATGTGTGCAAGTTTTACATACACAGGCATATATACACATAGAAAATATACAGAATGCAGGATGTGTGTGTATATACATATGTATGCACTTGTGGTACAAATATCTATGTATTCATGCATATATACACATACACACATAGAATATATATGTACGTATATATTCTATGTATATATATGTGCATGTTCTATTGTATATATTCTATGTATATATATGCAAAAAATATATACATAGTATTTATAGATGTATAAAATGCATGATGTTGTATATATATACACACATACATGCACACACATAAACACCTGTCTCAATCCGCTCATGACATCTCTAGATGAAGGATTTTTTTACAAGAAGAACTACAAGTCCCAGCAGCCTGAGGGACAAGCGGGGCAGGGGCCAGGGCCCCCAGCACGCCCACCTCCGTCCCGTCTCACCCAGGTGGTAGTCTCTGCATTCATTCTCCTGAAAGCCTCTCACTGTGAGGGCATCGGAGGAGATCTCTTCGCAGGTCTCTGGAAGCGGCTGGATAATGTCCAGTCTTGGCCGGGCGCAGTACTCCCTCTCCTGGGGAAGAGAAGAGAAAAGCTCCCAATTACCCAGAAGGCTTCTTCCCGTCCCCAAGGACTGACACACACACACACACACAGACGCCCCTATTCTCTTCCCAATCAGACATGTCTTTTAAGGGCAGGGTCCATGTTGCCTGGTCTTTCTACCCTCAAAACTTAGCATGATCTTAGAACACAGAGAGCACGCCATTTGTTCTTTCCAACACTGGGGTTCTCTGCCACCTGTGCCAATGCCACAAGAGGAAGGAGAGGTTAGAACACAGGGCCATGGCACAGAGCCCAAAGCTCATGAGGACCGGCAAGAGCTTCCCCTACGGACAAATCCGAGCAGTCTGCCCTGCCCTTTTGGACCCACTCCTCGAGTCCTGGTCCTCCTACTTGGGCAACTCAAGTTTCCTTCGGTGGTTAAAAGAGAACAAAACAATCCCTGCAACCCCATTAATAGCGCCCTGCCCTGAATAGCATGGAGCCTCTGGCCCCTGGGCCCCCCCACTTGGAAAACTCTCTCTTCCCC
>JAJPUD010024252.1:0-18957 GCA_023553655.1 Myrmecobius fasciatus | reverse complement strand
AGGACAATAATAGTCTCAACATTTAAAAATTAAAAAAAAATAGAGAGTGGAGAAATTCCAAATCTAACCTTGCCTGCATAGAAGTTCTGCACTGGACTTTCACTTTCTTCAGAATCTTAGGCCAAATGTCAAGGACAGTCATAGAGTCAAAGGTAAAAAGAAGCCAACTCATTTGAAAAATGGGTAGCTTAGTGCAGTAGTGCTTCACCAATCATGAGCTCATTTAAGCTTCCTTATGAATCCAGACTTCTGATTGCATTACTTGTTTATTTGATGATTAGATACCAAATTTTTGAAAGTGGCTGAGATAAGTATATATGAGAAATATGAGATAATTATGATAATTAATTAACAAATAATATTAATGAACAATTTTACATTATTTTTAATGATCCCTTATATGTTACCCTCAGGGGAAAAGATCATCAAAAACAACAACAAAAAAACCCCTAACACAATTAATTCAAAATCATAAACTGTTTAATCCCTTATAAGTAAAAAGATCCTTATCTATTCTTAGAAATGTTGGCCATTTTGGCCATTTTGTCATTTGTATTAGAATCATAATTAAACTAGTTTGGATGTTATTACCAGACCATCTTCAAGAAAAAATAAATTACTTTTACAGTAATTCAAAAACTCCATTGTAGTTTAGTCTGATTTTTCCCACACAATTCAATGAAAAACATACACACAATCCACTAGATCCAATCAACCAACTATTTTTTTAAAGACTGACTAGTGACAAGTTACTAATTTATTTTAGTTATCTAACAAAATGAAACTTTATTTAAAAAAACTGGTTATTTCACAGGCCTCAACTACTATTAGTGTATGAACATACCTAGTCAATTTTTACCTTATAACCCTACACACCTGTTACATATTTGTGGCAATCAGAAGGGGAAAAGGTTAATCAGACACTCTATTAAAGCTATAGATTTACCTTAGCATTACATGTCTGGTTTGTGAACTAATTCTATAATTTAAATGGCAATCAATTTTAATTATGCAAAGGAAGATGCTATGGAGAAAAAATGCATGTGAATTAATTTTTAAAATAGCTTCTTTGTGTAGTAGCAACTCAGAAATATCTCTCATTTTAAAATCAAGGCATTGGTTCTTGACATTACTCATATGTACTTTTTAACAATGAAAATCAGACCCTAATCCCAAAATATTAAAAGTTGCTTCTAAAAACATAAATAATAAAATAATTTTGATATTTTAGAGGATTTAGATCTAGAATAGCCCTTGATGACCTTCTATGAAAATGCTTAGAAAAGTTCAATAATTTGCCAACCAAGACACACAGTAAATAAGTAGTGGTCAGAAGAGCAAGGACAGGTCTTTTTTTCCCCTTTCCAAGTCCAATGTTCTTTCCAGTTATGTCTTCAAGTTAAATTCTATGAAAAGTGAGATGATCTTATTTCCTTTTCCCTCTCCACAATAAATTACCATAACAGCTATTGAACTCAACTCCTGGAAGTAAGGGACAGGAATTATTCCAGAAAAGTGACAACTCTATCATTAAATGTTTCAATGAAAGGGTAGTCAAGCAATTCATATTTTAATATGAATGTTCATATATTTTAAATTTGTTTTAATTTCCAGAGTTGAATTTTCTCCATAAAGTAGATGTAAAGTCATTATATAGAATTTCAAAGGGTCCCTCACAATCCTAATTATGAAAAGGCTTCTTGGCTACTGAATACATTTCTGATAGAATGTGGAAGTCAGAACCTTGCAGAGCTGTGGTATTTTATGTCCCCAGGAGGGCACTCAGATGCTCAATGATTACATCTGTCAGTTAAGAAGATTAACTAGCCATTTAGAGATGAATGCACTTTATTATAAAAATATTTTTATTGTTTTTAGAATAGACACCAAGACTATAAACTCCCTGGCGGCAAAATCTGTTTCATTATTGTCTTGTATCCCCAGTATTTAGAGTATTATAACTACTGTAAATAAAAGGCATTAAAAAAATTTCTTTTGACATAGAGTTCAAAAGCTTGTAGATTATTTTGTATTTGGTTCAAGATTTCACTAGAGAATTCCCAGTAAAGACCCTCTACCAATCCAGATTAGCAACTGTTGTGGCTCTAATTTATAGTTTTCAAGTCTTTGAGGGCTTTGAGAAGTTAAATGATTTGTCCAGAGTCACACAGCCAGTATATGTCAGAGGCAGCATATGGACCCATGTATTACTGATTCTAAAACCAGTTCTTTGTCCACTACAACTCACTGCAGAATTTTTTCAGAAGAGAAGACAAAGACAGAGACAGAGAAACAAAGAGAGACAGGGAGACAAAGACAGAGATAAAGACAGAGAGAGAGGGACAGAGAGAAACAGGGAGACAAAGACAGAGTCAGAGAGAGACAGGGAGACAAAGACAGATAAAGAAAGAGAGAGAGAGGGACAGAGAGAAACAGGGAGACAAAGACAGAGACAGAGAGGGACAGGGAGACAAAGACAGAGACAGAGAGAAACAGAGAAAAAGGGAGAGAAAAAGAGAGAGACAGACAGAGAGAAACAGACAATCTAAAATATTTAACAGTATGGTATAGTGGAACTAGTACTGTATTTGAGGATCTTACCTATGATTAAATTTTGAGTCTGTCTCTTACTATTTGTGCAACATTAGACAAGTCAGTTAACTTTTTTATATTCCAGTCTCTTCATGTAAAATGAGATTTGGTCCCTTTCAGTTCTAAATATATGGTGTTATAAAATGTATTGAAAATCGATTTGATTTAAAATTATTCTAGAAAAACCTCAGAATTTTGTTATATCCATGAAGCTATATATTTTTAAAAATATAATCAGATGTACTTGACTTTACATACATATGTGTATATATAGGCATACATAGTAATATCAGTGTTTATCTGCAAGAAACAACTAAAATGATCAGAAGAAGAAAGAAATGGAAAGGAAGAGAGTAAAATAAAAAAAATGAATCAAAACATTAGTATAAATTCAATGTCTGTAATTTAATTCTGCTCTTTTATTTTAACACTGAATGAATGGAAGCAGTTTAAGTGGATATTTCAAGCAAGAAGAAGTGAATGGTAATATCTTGCCCTTAAATCATGCTTTGCAATTGAGAGTCTGAAGAAATTCTATACCAAGGCAGTGTCCTAGTTTATCACTGAGGAGAAGAAAGCTTACATGGTATTATATTAATGCTTCATTGAGTTGTTGGTAAACTGGATTCTTCAGATTCCAAGAACTACAGTCTGAAAGATGTCCTGCTAGGGATGGAATCCAGGTTCTTGGCTCTGAATTTGTCATTTTCAGTTCTAGTGAAATTTTCACAAGGTCTCATATGTCTCTCTAATAGGGTTTCCTATTCCTGATTTGAAATATCCTGATTTCCAGATTCCTGACATTGCCTAATCAACTTATGAATGTATTTAGGACTCATTAAAATCCCAGTTGTCCTTGCGCCAGAAGAATCTTGTATTAGTACAGTTATTATTATTTATTCTAGTTCCTTAAAGGCAGGTATTTTTTTTCTCTGTTTACCACATACGCTGATTTCTTATTTTATTTAGGTCAAATGAACATTTATATATTAGACATTTTTAACCAATTCCAGATTATTTGAAGGATAAAATATCATCTTAAAACTAAGGCAAGGGGGGGTGGAGCTAAGGCAGAGCCAAAGCAAGTTTATCTACCAATATGTTACAAAGTTTTATTTCCCTGAATTGGAGACTGTTTCCCCTTTATCTGAAGACTATGTTCCCAAATGTCCCATGTATGCTTACCTTCCTCCACTGTTCCAGTCTGTTCAGAGGCTGGTGATGGAGGTGGAGAGGGAGGCAGATTAGCAGACTCTTCAACTGCTAGAGATGGAACAATGGAGAAATGAGATCGAGCAATTCATAAGCTAGGCGTATCATACTAATTTTAACTAGGGCTGTTTTGTCAAATAAAGGAAAGATATTAAAGTAAAGTGCAATGATGGACTCAGTAATATTACACTAGGCATTCTTTTTAAACTTCATAAAAGCAAAGTACTAATTTTTCTTCTAGAAATAATCATCAAGTTAATCATCAAAAATCATGAAAAGAAATAATCAAATCTCTATGGATAATAACCATCAACTTATTCAGCTTGTCTTCTGAATGATTGCTAGTTGAGTAAAATATTTATTCCTTATTGCTATATTGCATACAAATTTGCACATTAAGACTCTTGACAATGGATTTGATCTGCAAAGGAAAGATGAAGTTCTTGTTTCACTATTTTTTGATTGTTATTTGACTGTTTTAAAGTATATGATACGCATTTTTGGTAAAAATTGTTAAAAAGTTGTTAAAACACGGACGGTTTTTATCCATTACACAATATGCTATTAGTACAAGTCAACATTCTAAAGCAATTTGGAGCAAATAAAAACCACAGCACCCTTGGAGGAAAGAAGAGTATGTTAATGAAAATGTCTGCCCATCCTTTGGCCTTGACACTATAAATAATTATGATTTATCTTGGAAGGTTCTAAGGATTTAATTTAACTGTGTTAAATTAAGGTAGTTTTTCTCGTTAAAATTCTCATCTTTAGGATCCTCAAAGTTGATGTAAGGGCTTTATAGAGAAAATATTTATTGCTCAAATCATCAGCAGAAAAATATCCATTTGAAATATATTATGGATTTCCATTTCATAGACTGAAGTCAACTATGGCTTGAAAAATATTTACTTAATCCTCTAGACCTATTGACTTATATACAGTTTTTCAGAGGTATCAGATACAAAAAAAATCAAAACATGAAATAGATTTTCTATGAAAAGCATATTCCTATAAAGTCAAAGTTAAAATTATATATGTGTGTGTATGTTTATTGCTTACACATTTAACAAACTTTAGGGCCTTTGATATCATGGCCTCATTCAAAGGCAATTTAACATATTTTATATATGATTTATTGGTGTAAGCTATTTTAGTTCTACTATAAAATTGAAAGTAAAGATTTGAAGCTGTGCAGATAAAAACCCTAAGTAAGCTACATGATTGATAGGAGAGGAAATCCAAACTTATGATGCAACATATAACTTTAGCAGAGATGTGCAGAGGTCAAGTGTACTTACCTATTGGTTTACTATATGTGCTTTGTGTTATATAAACATCTTATTCTTCCCCCCTCTCAATTTTATGTGCCTTCAGGACCCTCTAGTCAAGGATATCAATACTTCCAAACCTCCCACTTTTCCAAAATCCCTAAAGTACCTTTGATTCAAAGATATAAAAAGTGTTTCATTTTAATGAAAAATTTGATAGTACTAATGAAAATGGTTCACTGGTATAAAATTCAAATGAATATGAAATATAAGGTTGCTCTTAAGTATAAGACGGAAAATCAGCCTCCACACACAGAAAGGACAGTTACTATTTGTTCCAAAATAGTCTTGGATATGACTTTGTTTCTAAGAGAATGTAGCCAGGGATATAACTGGAATAGTGTAAAAAACAGCAAACAAGGAAGTAGGTATCAGAATTAGGCACTAGTTTTAGATACTTTCATGAATATGATTTAGGCTAAATAGCTAATGAGGTCTCATTCTCAAATTCTGTGATTCTGCAGTTTGTGATGTAGCTTCACTTCCTTCTAAGTATGTGATCCTAAATATATTGTTTTATTTTCCCAATCCATAGTTTTCTCACTTGTAATATAGATTTAATAATATGCTACCTACCTTGCAATGCTGCTACAGGGATAACACTGTGCAAAGCACTACACGATGTGAAATTTTGTTATTGATATTAGAACTATATTTTCAATAAGTCTCTTAAAAGAAAATGCAAGCCAATGCAAAAGGAAATGGGAAGCCAAGTAGATGGTATCTTTAATTCAATTCAACAATTTTTTTTTGAAGATCTACTGTGTGAAGAAAAAATGTCAGTTGGAAGAGAAGACTGAAAATTAGCCAAAATGATGATCCTACCTTCATTCATTTTACAGTTTAATATGGGCATAAGGAACAAATATAGATTAATATAATACAGTTAAAGTACAAGACAAGGTATTGTGTAAAGTCTGAAACAGATATTCAAGGAAAGGATAAAGGGGTATATTCAGAATATTCAGAATAATCTACTTTTACTTGCATAAAGTAGAGCAGGAAAGTGGAGTGTTACCAGTGGGAAGAGGGCCTTGAATGACAAAGAAGTTTGAATTTTACTTCATAGTTATTAGGAAGCTACTGAAGATTTTGTTGTTTTTTTGACTAAAAAGAAAGATAAGACTGGATCTCTGCGTCAGGAAGATGAGTTTGGTGGTCTCTGAAGCATAGATTGGAGGGAGAGGAAAATGGAACTCTGGACCTTAGTTGCCCCATTTATAAGAAAAAGGGTGGAATAGACTAGATGACTTTTAAGGTCCTTCCAACTTTTAGTCCCAAAATACTTGGATGTTCTTGAAATAGTCCAGGATGTGGATAATAAGGGCCTATATGGAGATCAGAGCAGTTGAAATAAGAACAAGAGATGGAGGAGAGATATTATAGAAGTTATATAGAAGTTATTATACCAGCACTTGATAATCAGTTGAAAATAAGAAAAAGAGGGAAGAAAGATTCTTTCTTTATGGTTAAAGATATGCAGTTATAATATAGCTCTTCCATGATTGAGCTATTGTTCTAATTGACCTAGTTCTCAGTGGATGAAAGAAGTGAGGGAACTAATTATGGTAGAAACTCAAAATCTATCTACCCCAATGGCACTAAGGATATTCAGAACTTCCTGCTTCTAAAATATGGACTAAAGCCTAGCATATCACAGCATCTTTAGGTACTCCTATGAATAGAACTGATACAGATTGAGGACCATATAGAGAAAGGAAGTACAGATAACCCTGGCAAGCTCCTGGATTTACCTATAGGGAGTCCTGCAGGTTGGTCTTTATGCTGGGCTTCTTTCTCTTGTTCACCTTTGAGGACTGCAACAGCTTCCGCAGTTACTACTTGGACTATTCTTGCGGATACTTCCTCTGTAATAAACAGTGGCAAAAGGAGAAGCAGAGAGGATTATCAATGCAAAAAAAAATGATGGAGAAAGGGGAAATATCACCAAAAATAAGGTTTTCTAAATTTGCTTTCTCCAACTTCAGCAAAAATGTTTAAAAAAAGAAACTGTTTAAAAGAACTGTTCTAAAAAATAATTAAATCTTTGTGTGTAGGCAAATAAAAAAGATACAAAGAACATTAAGACATGAAAATACAAAATGATGTTAGTAACATCAAGACTTACTGATTTTACTTGATTGAAAGTTCAATTCAATTCAACAAATAATCATTTTTGCCCACTATGTACAGAAACTATTGTGGTAGAGCAGTCAGGGATGACAAAGACCTTGATCCTAACCCTAACATTATTGAGTATATACCTCAGTAAAAAAAAAATTAAAAAATACATACATGCAAATAACTACAATATAAAATAAAACATGGAAAGCACATAATAATCACTTATTTCCAACTTATAAAGATAAACTAGAGTTAAACTCTACAAATAGCTCCTCTCCTAGGTAGATGGAATAGATATTTCTAGAGTATCTGTTCTTCTGACATAGGTTTTGAGCCTTGATGAAATCAGGCTTACCTTTATATAACAGGAAGAAAAGTTGAATGAGGGGTTCTTGAAGGAAAAGTACCCAAGAATGAGAAAGTTTTATAGGACTTTCCAAAGCTTGTGTTGCCTGATATAGTCAATAGGCCTTCATGTATCTAGGTTTACTGGTATATCCTAAGAGAAAGACTTGAGGGAGAGATTCTAGAAGTGAAAGTGCTAACGGATCAAAAGTAAACCCACAGGAAGCCTGGCTAGAGAAACCACCATAGACATATGAGAAGGATGTTCATAGCATGACTTCTCACAATTGTAAAGTACTTTCCTTAAAAAATACTTTGAGACAGTTGTTGGCAAAACTGTCTTTGTTGGCAAAAACTACTTTGCAGATCAGGAAACTGAGGCCCAGGAACTGTTAGTGGTTTGTCAAAGGCAAGAGAACAAATAATTGTTAGAGCTGGGATTTGATCCTGGGTAAGCTTTTCCATCATGTACTGTGCTGTAATTTTATTTTAATGTGGACTAATGTTATCTATTCATGTTAAATACAGAACTAAGAAGAGGAATAAAAAATTAACTTTAAATCTTGATTTCTAATTCATAGCTTTTGGAAATGAGATCATGCTTCCTAATATTCCACATGAGTAGACCTAGCTACCTAAAAAGAGGAAAATCATATGATATTTTAAAGTTCATACTCAATTGCATATTGTAAGGAGGTAAATATATATTCACACATATTACGTATATGTCCATATGACATATTTATATAAATATTTGCTCCAGCAAATTTTAAAAGAAGGTAAATTGTTTTAACCTTTTCATATTTGCCTGATACTTCACCTCAATTTAAGCAATTCATTAACACCATCATTTTAAATAATTATTGCATAATTTGGATAGAAATCTTTAGGGTATTGATCAAAGGTAAGTGTATTTAAACTAAGTTGAGTTAAGCGTTTCAATCCATTACACTGAATTTTGTCCACTTATTTTAATAGATTATTCATGTAATTAATTTAGAGATTATTTAAAGTGAACAAATTTATATTGTACTCCAAAGCCAAAGCTTGAAGAAAAAGGTAAGGTCTCCAACTGACAAGCATTAATTAAGAGATTATGATATGCTAAGCACTGTGCTTGGTGATAGGGACATAAAGAATATGCAAATATAAAAATTAAACAGTCTTTGCCCTAAAAGAACTTAGAAACAAAATGTACATAGAATACTAAGCACAAAATATATGCAAAGTAATTTCTAGGGGGAAGACACTAGCAAATGGGGTGGAGGTGAAATCAGGCTAGATTTCTTGTAGGAGGCAAAGCTTGAGTTGTTTTTTGAAGAAAAAATTCTATTTGGGAGAGTTGAAGAAAGAAGGTATTCATTGCATAGTTGAAAGTCTGTGGACAGATGAGATTATGGGAATTAAAAATGGATGGAAGTGTTGCTTATGAGAAACAGCAAACAAACCAGTTTTCTTAGATTTTAGAGTATATACAGAGTAGGGTGCAAAAATCCTTTTCATCAAAAGGTAGAAAGGTGGACTAGTCTTTGAGCTAATAAGTTTGTATTTTTGCAAAGGTAAGAATCACTGGAACTTCTTGAGCAAAATGGTGCTTTAGGTATGTCACCTTTGTAACTGTGTGAAGGATGTACTGGAGAAGGAGAGACTAAAGATTGATAAAAAAAAATTAGAAGGTTATTGTAATTGCCAAAATAAGACATGATGAAAGCCTGAACTACTTTGGTGGCTATATGGAGGCAAATTCAATTATGGGGATAGAATTAAAAAGACTTGATGACTGATTGCAAATGAGAGGCAAAGGAGAGGGAAGAGTTAAGGAAAATTCCAACATCACATATTTGGAGAAATTTAATTCCGTGGTTAATATTCGTTCATAGTCAATTGGGTATGAATGTGCAGAAATAGGATTGAAATTGTCTAACCTCTTTTTTCTTCAAAATTTAATGATGCATTTTATTTTATATACCCATAGTCATTTTCCCTTATGTCAAATCCCACTGAATTCTCCCTTGCAACAATGAAAAACAGTTAAGCAAAACTGACAGATAAAGTGACAACATTTAACAATATAAACATTCAATAACCATGGTTTCCCAATTCTCTCCCCAAAGGAGAGTTGGGATGCCTTTTATAACCTGTTCTACAGGTATAAGATTGATTCATTTCTTTAAAGTTTTTTATCAATAGTTATATAAGTCAAATGCCATCTAATCTACTACTGTAAGAAATATAGATTCTTAAAGACTGGGGAAAATAGTGGTTCACAATGTGGTATATGTAGTCAGGAATAACTGGATTCAAGTCCCTTGCAGATTTAGTTATCTCATCTGGAAATGAGGATAGTAACAGCAAATGCTTCATGGGGGTGTGAGGATCAAATAAAGATAGAGCTTTGTACACCTTAAAGTCAATATCATTATCATCAGGGTAGAATAGAAAAGGGTTTATGAACCTAAATGTAGCATATCAAGCACTTGAATCAGATTTCAACCTTTAGTCTTTCATTATCATGGACACAACATAATGATTACACATGATTTCATTCATTCACCAAATATTTATTAAAAACCTATCATGTTCAAAGCTCTGCCAAAGAAGCTGACCAAAGCTCCATTTTTATGTAATTTCTTATCCACGTATTCCTTAAAAATGATGAATGGAAAAAAATGCCATCAACATGGGCAAAGCCCTGGAGGTAATCTAGTCCAACCTCCTCAAATTTTGGTTGAGAAAACAAATCTAAAAAGGTGATGTAACCTACTGCTTGGGTTAGACTGCTAAATGGCAGAACAAAGACATGAACTCAAAGGAATAATGTTATCAGTTCATACATACATACATACATATATCAATATATCAATAACTTCCCACTTAATTACATATATATATACATATATATTAATTACTTGAAAAAGATGTTGCTTCCTAATAAGATTTTAGTTGAAATTGAAGGGCTAACCTTCTCCTAGATCCATTATCCCAAATTTACATACAAAACCAAAAGGTTATCATTTACAGAGAAGATGCTACACTATATGTATTGATAAAGGGAATTTTCCTATTAGGAATTCTCTGTACCAATAAAATCACAGTTCTAATTCCATCATATTCACAAATGGTGGTGGAGGCATTGTTTTGGATTTTTAAATGTCTGTACTGAATTTTTGAGGGTTATAAAAGTAAATATAATCAGTAGCAGTCTTAAAAAGTAAAATCTGAGATAACCAGTAAATATTTTCTTGTCTCACAGCCTAGATCTTTATGTAACTTGCCCCAAAATGAAATGAAATGAATTTTATTTTAGGTCATTTAAAGAAACAACAACAGTCTCCCAAAATTTTTACCTTTAGGAGATATGTTGGAGATGGGAGAGTTGGGGGGATTAGGATAGAGGTATAAGGAAATTCTTTTTCTTTTTCCATTTCCCATGTCAAAGACTGGCTGCCTCACTGAATGACTCAATGATCCCTCATAATTCCTTCCTCTCTTCAACTATACAAAATAGAGCTTGGTGTTTCTCATCTTATTATCAAAAGCCATTTTGTATTTATTTCTCCCTGGAGAAATTCCTGAAATTCCTCCCTTTTATTAATTGCCAAAGCAAATGAAAAAATGAAATCAACCTAAGGGTTAAATGAAATGGAAGACCAGAAGTAATTAGTCACTTATTTGAGATCAGTGGTCTCTTCTGTAATACACTATAGAAAGAAATGATAAAGCATTCCAATATTTTTTTTTGCCACAAAACCCTTTTGTGCAGCATAGACGTGATATGGTCCATAGGGTCACAAAGAATTAGACACAATTGAACAGCATTCTCTTCCTCGAAGCAACATAATATTTTTGAGGAAATGAATTCATTTCTGGTAGAATGTTTATGTAATTATGGTAAATCACTTGTTTCCAAACCTCAAGGTAGATTACCAGAAAAATCTATAATTAATTTGAGACAGGTACATAGCTGTTTTAATCTACCAAAAGAATGTACCTTGATCTTGATTAAGTGATCACTTTATGTTTGTCTAGTAGTGATCCCTACCCATGGAATTGAAGTGGACTCTTGGTCAACTTCATCTATGCAATACATCTATGCAACCTATTTGATACTTATTAGAAAGTACAATATTCAGTTGAGAGTAGAATATACTTTATCATTGGTTTTTTGGATATGTTGCAATTATTTTATTCCTATATTTGGAGGGAATTGCCCAAAGAAACTCTCTCCTTTTAATTACATTAGGGGTACAAGTTTATTATATAAAATAGCATTATATAACCTATATAATATAGTATTATATATACATATATATTTATATATATATATATGTATATACATTAATACTGATACTTAAATCATATATTCCAAAAGCACTGAAATTTTTGAAATGAGAATTTCAGGGCCTGTAATTGCAGAGCCTGGCTGTTTATAGTTTAGCAAATGATCTTTAGAAGTTATAGTTCAAAAATTCATCACCTCTCTGTCAATCTGGTGATAAGTCTCTTGAATATGATTGATTAGGCATATGTGTGGAATAGAGTGCTGAGCCTGAGGTCACCTTTGATGTTTAAAAGCTGTGTAGCCATGAGCAAGTCACTCACCCTCTGAGTGCTTCAGTGACTCCCTAAGCCACAGATGGAGGAATCTCTCCACAAAATCACACAGATGTTTTGTGTATTCACAGAAGATTTGCCAGGCTTTGGATCTGTGATCTACTTTAATCATACAACAATGGTTAAAAGCTAAGTCTCATCATTCATGCTGATAAAGTTCCTTTGAGCCATCTGGGGACAGGGAAAGTGTATAATATTGTTGTGAGGAAGTCATAGAAAATAAGATTTTAATCATAGTAAATAAAAAACACATTTTAGGGAGTTTTAGCAAGTAAAGTTGATTCTGGGGTTTCCCTTGGACAGATATTTTGTGACAGTGAAAGCTCAGTCACTGTGGCAAAAACAGTAAGTTCACTGAAAAAAAAGAAGAGAGAGCCTCATCCTAATGGAGTTTATAAATAGGGGAACTACTCTGGAATTGACATCTTTAGATAATGGCTACAGGGACTTGGGCTTTTAGTTAGGGTTCAGTTAAAGTTCAGGAAAGAGTAATGACAAATATACAAAACAAACCCAGGACAAAGAGATTCATAAAACCCAAACACTGGAAATCTGACAATTTAAGGAGCTTTTTGTTTGTTTTAATTATGGGCTTTTGTTTCCTACCTGCCAAATTTAGTCTCCAGTCAATTCTCTTACTTTCTCCCTGTTATAACTTCCCCAGATCTTCTGTCTCAAATAAATAACAATGAACAGCCAATCAAAAGAAAAACCAAGAATTAAGTCTAGGAAGGCATGTATTGTATCTTCTCAAAATTGAGTAAATTATTAACTCTTTCCATTCAAAATACTGTGATCCTCTAAATATCTCCAATTTTTAAATAATGGTAGAAATGGTGATAGTGAGAGAACCCTCAAAGAAGAGATAAGGATATGATCATTTCTGCCTCCTTTTGCTGTTGTGCTATTGTGTAGACCTACTTTTTAAGGACACAAACTAAATAGCAAAATGAGTAATTACATATAGAGGTCATAGGACAAAGATCCAGAATTCTGGAAAGTAATATTCAATGAACTCCTCCAACAGAATCACAGAATTCAAGAGCTAGAGAAATCACAGAAGCTATTTGGGCTGACCTATTGCAAACTAAGAACCATTTTGCAACATCCCTAAAGATATTGTATTATGGGAGGTAATCATCCATCAGCTGCTTGAATACCTGAAGTGATGGAGAACTTGTTAACATAAAGGACTGCTTATTGTACTCATAGGTAGCTTGTTTACTACTACTACTACTAGCTAACATTTATATAATATAGTGCTTATTATGTGTTAAACATTTTACAATTATTATCTCATTTGACCCTCACAACCACCTTGGGAAATAGTTGTTATTATCATCCCCATTTTACAATTGAGGGAACTGAGGCAGGTAGAAGTCAAGTAATTTACTCAGGATCACACAGCCAGTAGGTATCTGAGGCTATATTTGAACTCAGGTCTTCCTGATTCTATGTCTAAAACTCCATTCACTGCTCCACTTGCTTCTGTGAAACCTTTAGCAATTGTTCCTCACCTACCTTTTGGGATTAAGTAGAATGACTTCCTCTTTCCCATTATGATCTTTAAATTGTACAATGACAGTGAATAACTGATTTTGGAATGGTGATGACTTCCCCCTCCATCCTGATATCATTCTCTAGAAATACCTCTAGGTCTCTTCCTTTTCTAGAGCTCTATTAGAATGCAAGTTCCTTAAGGGGTTGGACTTTCTTTGTATTCATAGCATTTAGTATCTGCTAGGAAATATGAATTAAATAAGTGCTGGTTGATTTGATTATGTTCTAATCTTTCCTTAAATGTGATATTTTATCTTGAACTTTAAAGTATGTGCTTTGATTCATGAAAGATTCTTTACCTGGTGACACAAACAAAGGAGAATGGTGATGACAAAATATCTATCTATATCTATCTTTCTATCTATTTATCATTTATCTGTCTATCCATCTTTTTATGCTATTATTTCCATGCTATGCTGGATGGCACAGTAGATAGAGTAGTGGGCCAAGAGTTAGGAAGACTCATCTTCATAAATTCAAATCCTGCCTCAGATACCTATTAGCTGTGTGACACTGTGCAAGTCACTTCATCCTGTTTACCCCAATTTCCTCATTTGAAAAATGAGCTGAAGAAGGAAATGGCAGACCACTCCAGTATCTGCCAAGAAAATCCCAAATGGAGTCATGAATAGTTGGACACTACTGAAACAACTGAATAACAATGTTATATAGGTGAATGAAGAAAGTAGGAGACAAAATCTATTCAACCAAAGGAGTCCTTGACATCTGAAAAGCATTGACAATCTATAAAAGGCAATATTTTCTTATTCATATCATTAATCATATCAATAAAATATGGAACTTGGTTCCAAAGATAATATTTCCTATGGAAAAAACACCCTCTTTGTCCTGTATTTTGGAGACTTAATCTTCATTTAGGTTACTTCATTTCACAGGATATAGGGCATTTGGTAACAGAATACATAGAGACACATTTGACCTACCAAGAGCTTCCTGCCATGTTAATAATGGTCTATTCACTGAAGGATTGTTTCATCATCACTCTACTAAGAGTATCTACAGCTACTGATGTTTAATTCATTTCAACTGTAATGTTCTAAAATGTACATAATATATTTTCTACAATATCTTTCCTGGCATTAGAGAAGGTCCTGAGGCACTAAACTGCCCAGACACTTTTTACTATTTCAAACTGTGAGATTCTTTCATCATTATGACTCATTATTCACTGCTTCAGTGAGTATTTTCAATCTATTCTAGAACTATCTTAGAGCCCTATGAAATAGCTCCTCAATACCAAACAGACATTTGTTACCTCCCCATATAATTCTATCAAAATTGCTCCCCACAGTTCCCTGGTGATGAAAACAGCAGAGTTGGAACTTGCCTAGTGGCAGTGGAAAATTACAGCAAGCTCCTAAAAATAGCTTATGAAGAGAACATGCTATTTTACCTCTTCCAGCCTCAGTTTACTCCTCTATAAGATGAAAAAATGAAGTATTTGGACTAGATAATTTCCAAGATCTTTTCCAGCTCTGATGTACAATGATTCAAAGTATATGAGTCCTTCTCGGGCACACACAGAATTTTTTTTCTCCAATGTGTAACCTTTAGGTTATCATCAAGACCAGTTGTGATTGCTTGAATATTCACAATTCTACTAATTAGATTCAGAACAAGAAATCCAAAGAAACTTGCCATATTCCCGAGAGGGTATTTATGCTGATTTCTTGCAGGCTGTAGTTTAAAGATGAGAGGCAAGGTACAATGACAGTAAATACAACCAGATGGAAAGAAAAGCCAACAATTTTGCTATGTTTAAGGAGGGAAAGGTATAATAATACTATGTGAAAAGAAATAAAATAAAGCAAGTCTACCATAAGCTTATGAAACAAGGAAAACAAAACATTTTCAGACAGAATTCTCCTGTCAAGAAAAGGTTTCTCTCAGTAGGGTACAGAACGGTTACCCAGGAAACCAATGCTAATTGCTGGCAACATGGAAACTTGTCAACAAGGAAAGCACTGTGTAGTGTATAGCTCTCTGCTAAATAAATGCTCCTGATTAATCCCCAAAACAAGAAAATAAGGAAAATTCTTTGCTCTTACCACTGGTTAATTTGAAAAATAAATGCTATTCATGAAGCTTGTTTCCTCACATGCAATTGATAATGAAGGAAACTGAGGGACCAGCTTGCCTTTTGGTTTTCTTGGCACTTCTGCATTAAAAAAATTCATAATATGTGCCAGATTTTCTGGTCTCTGTTCTGGCCAGACTCCCATTAATTATAAAAGTACAGAATAATTAATTATAATCGTACAGAATGAAGAGTTTGGTCCATTAGTTTTCTCTGAGAACATTTATTATTAAAAACAGGTATGCACATTTCCCTTTCTGAATAACTGATATAACATGATATAGTCTGATTAACAGATATACCCTTCTGATTAGTATACAACTCCTCATATAGAACAATGCATTAGAAATTGCACTGACTAGCAATATTTAGATTTTTGATATTTTTGGCAAGGGTGAGGAAATTCATGGATATTGTTGGGAAATCATATGGCCTTTTAGAGAATATAACTTTTCTATGTGATATCTAGTAGCTTACTTTTAATGAAACGACAGAGAACACATATATAATCAACATGTGTTGTCTCTTTTCCAGGAAATGAGCTTTTGTCTCAAGGTCAGATATTGATTTGTTCATTCATTGAATATTTACTGAATGACTACTATGCACAAGTCACAATGTTAGGTCCAACAGGGGATATAGACACATAATATTTGTTTTTAAGGACATTTAACTTAAGTAGAGAGGGCAGAAGATATGTATTTTTCACATTTTTTTCAAAGGTGTTGATGGCTTTGGGTTGAGATATATCCATAATTCTGCCTGAATGCTCATTTAGGAAATTGATACCCCAGAATTTGAATTATAGTCTGTGTCAATGCAAGATTTTTTTTCTTCTATGTGCTTCTTTATTAGGGTAAACTCTAAAGCTAGCTTCATTGTCATTATCTTCTAGTCAAATAAAAGTCTTTGAGCATTACATCAGCTTGTCAAGGGTTTAATATAAGAAATTGGCAAGACACAGACCATCTGAAAGGGTATAAGTGAAAATTCAGAGATGTTGGATCATGGAAATAGACACATGAAACCTATAGTTCACCAGAGAAGAAAAGATACATAAAAGATCAGACTAAAATGACTTCTTTGCATTTTAATAGAGTAAGATGACTTCAGAATCCTTCCAGTCCTAAGTCTGTGATCTTTAAAACAAAACTATTAATAGACATTTCACAGGACTGACACCCAGTTGGGGAAAGGGAAAGACTAGAGCTCAGTAAATTATGATGGTAATTAGTAGAGTAAATTAGCATTTGAAACCCAGATCTTTCTGACTCCAAGCTATTGTATTATCTACTATAGTATCTGGGTGTCTTTACTGCTGTGATGTTGCACACATCCCTCCTCTGCTTCCTATTCATAATGTGAAAGTAACTATTGGTTCTAGAAGGATAATTTCACAGAACACAAGCATTAGCAGGTTCTACTAAGCTTCAAGGGTTTGCAGCCCAGGTCTGAAAACCACTTGTGTGTCTGTCACTTGATCCCTAGAAGAATGGATAGCTGGTGATAGTATTTGGCCATAGTGACTCACAGAGAGAATATACTAAAACATAGAAGTTGAGATTGGCACTCTAATGAAACCACATACCATTTAAAATACTGAAGAATCTATTTCTTAGAAAAGGTCTAAATAAATATATGTAATTACTAGTAGAGACCACACAACCATTAAGTAGGAATGGCAAGCAAAGAATTTTTTAATTGAAAAGGTTGTTGTGTGATAATTTCCATTAATTAAAGCAATAAGAGAAATGCTAATATTTCAAAGTCTTTGTTTGAATTCATAGTGATGGCAAAAAGCACGTATAAAAGTTCACCTTTTCAATGTCAAATACAATCTGGAATGAAAGTGCTTCTTTTGACCCTCAATTTATAAAAAAAAAAAAACTCTCATGAGCAATAGGATTTAAAAAAAAATCTCCTTTACAAGGTGAAACAGAGCTTTCTTTACTTAAAGAACAAAGAAAATCAGTTGAAAGAAAATATAAAGGTGTTCTTTGATAATTCATTTTTTAACATACAGACACTACTAATTTTGCTTTTGAGATCTGCTGAATTAAAATTGGACATTAGTGATTTCAGTTGGGCAAAGAGAATATTATATTGCTATTAATAAGTCCGATAGTTTAATTATAGAGAATCAGCAGGGTTTAGTGGGTAGAGAGATGGCCCTGAAGCCAGGAAGTCCTGGGTTTAAGTCCTGCCTCTGACACATATTGATTGTTTGGATACAGCTTCTAGGAGAAATATAGCAATAATCTTGAGGTCCCCAGACCTCAGGAGTGCTGTTGTTCTAACAATCTGTTTGTCAATGATTCTAAAGTCTCCTGACCTTAGGAATACTGTAGTATATAGTTTTACAAACATTTCTGACTGTCAGATAGGCAATAGTGAATAGATCACTTCTCAAACTTAATAAAATTAGCAAATAAGTAACATGAAACTCTGGTCTCTCGAACTTTTCCTATAAATTTATCTTCTTGTTCCTGGTTCTTTGCGAAATCCTTTTGGAACTTAGCCCCCTTAAGTTGGCATTACAATTATGGTGTCTTTCCCCTTCCCCTTCCCCCATGCCATGTGGTATTTCCCCTAACTCCCCTCTGCTTCCCAACCCCATTTCTTCTCCTTACAGCTAACTAACATTTTTAGGATGCTAAGTCTCTTTCAAGGTTTAGCCTGCCAGCTAAGGGCATTCCCCTTAGGGATGTTCCCTTTCTATTGGGTAATTGTGAGTTCCACTGAGGAAGTTGTCTTTTATATGCTCTTACACTCCATTTCATATTTACCCTTTCTGGTGTCTGTTGTATCCTTCCATTCCTCTAACTAACTCTACTTTTTGCCAAAGAGAATGACAATTGTGAATTCTTCACATGACCAAATCCCAAATTTTGGTCCTTGCCATTATTTGATGCCAAATTCCACATCAAGGATTACATCACTAATTATATAACCCTGGGCAAGGAAATTAATTTTGGAATGCTTTTGGCAACTATCTACTTTATAGCATCAAAGACTAAATATAAGTTGCAGGGAAGATGCTAACTTGCAATGGTTAAGTGAATTTTTTTACCTAGGACTTCTCTA
>JAJPUD010024251.1:0-18958 GCA_023553655.1 Myrmecobius fasciatus | reverse complement strand
GAAAGCAATCTGGAACTCAGCTCAAAGAGTTATCAAACTGTGCATACCCTTTGACCCAGCAGTGTTTCTATTGGGCTTATATCCCAAAGAGATCTTAGAGGAGGAAAAGGGCCCCACATGTGCAAGAATGTTTGTGGCAGCCCTTTTTGTAGTGGCTAGAAACTGGAAACTGAATGATGCCCATCAATTGGAGAGTGGCTGAATAAATTATGGTATATGAATGTTATGGAATATTATTGCTCTGTAAGAAACGACCAGCAGGACAATTTCAGGGAGGCCTGGAGGGACTTGCATGAACTGATGCTGAGTGAAATGAGCAGAACCAGGAGATCATTATACATGGCAACAACAGTATTATATGATGATCAATTCTGATGGACATGGCTCTCTTCAACAATGAGATGATTGAGACTAGTTCCAATTGTTCAGTGAAGAAAGCCATATACACCCAGAGAGAGGGATAGGAAATGTGGACCCCAACATAATATTTTCATGCTCTCTATTGATATTTGCTTGCATTGGGTTTCCTTTCTCAGATTTTTTTTTCTTGTAGATGCAATTTTTCTTGTGCAACAAGATAACTGTACAAATATGTATACACATATTCGATTTGACAAGTACTTTAACATAATTAACATGTATTAGACTTCCTGCCATCTAGGGGAGGGGAGGGGGGTTAGGAGGGAAAAATTTGGAACAGAAAGCTTTGCAAGGGTCAGTATTGAAAAATTACCCATGCATATGTTTTGCAAATAAAAAGCTTTAAAAAAAAAACCACTATGATCCTTGGGCCCATTTTTAAGCACTTACCATGTTATCAGGCTCCCTGCTAAGCCCTGGAATACAAAGGCAAAAGTGAAACAGTCCCTGATTTCAGGGGCTTATCTTTAAATACACATGCAGTAAAGATGGAGTGGTAGTTTAGGAACTGTGAAGAGCTTTAAATGCCAAACAGAATTTATGTTTGATTTTGGTGGTAATAAGGTCCCACTAGACTTCACTGAGTAGGAGAATGATAGGATCATATTTGTACTTTAGGAAAATCAGTTAGCAGCCAGGTCAAGGATGGGATTGCAGACTGATTAGGAAGCTCTTGCAATTATACATTCAAGATGAGATGAGGGACTAAATTATAGAAGTAGTAGTTGTAGAAGAAGGGAGAAGAACCAAGAAAGAATAGTGTCAAGAAGAGAAAGCAAATATCCAGGAAACAGAGTATCCAACATGAGGGGTGGGTTAAGGCTAGAAACCAGTCAATACCATCAAATGCTACTAAGGGGCCAGGAAGCATAAAGTTTGCAAAAAGGCCAGTAGATTTGAGAATTAAAAGATAGATGATGACTTTGTTAATGGCACTTGCAGTTCAATAAGAAAAAGAAGCAAGATTGTAACGGGTAGAGAAGAGATTGAAAAGACACAAAGTTGAAAACAAACCAACTTTTGGTTTTGGCAGAGAAGGGCAGGGATAATATAGATGAGAGTTTGAGTGAATGGTAGGGTCTAATGCATTTGTAAGCAAGAAAGAATCAGACATGGAAAAATTAAATATGAGAGATAAGGGAGTGATGGGGGAGCAATCTGGTGGAGGAGATGAGACAGTGGATTCAAGGGTCTATATAGATTTGGCTTTGGTAAAGAGAAAGTTCCCCTCTTCTTCAGAGAATGGAGTAAAAGAACAAACGGGAAGATGACAAAGGATGATAAGATAAAGAGATGAGCCAAGAGGGAGCTCATAGGTAAATGGCTTCAGTTTTCATGATAGAATATGAAGATTAGTTTTGATCTGTGACAGATGGGGAAGAGGTGATTTGAGTTGTTTTAGGAAAGAAAAGGTTTAGAAGAGTCAGTGTTAGGAAATTGAAACAACAAAATAGCTGTTTTTCAAAGTATTTTGAATCCTTTTAAAGAAATTGCTAAAATTCTTGCTGATCATAATGTTAGATGGGATGATTTTTTTTTAAACTGGAGAATTAAATCCTTCCACATCACCTTTTTAGCCCTCTCATCATTTTCCTCTCTTTTTCCTGATGGAAAGATAGTAATTTCATGACTTCCATTTTACATTGGCACTGAAGGGCTATTAATTATTATTATTAATATTAACCCAGAAGTGAAGAAAGTTTCTTCATTATGTCAAGTATCTGCAATGAGTAAGGCCTCCAGGGACCCAGATCACAACCCTCTTTCTGTGACTTAGGAAATGGTCTCAGAAGTTTGCTGAGCTAAAAAAAAGATCCATCACTCTTCACTAATGTAAGCTTCTGTAAGGGATTCTAGTGAGAAATCCTATTGAGTCTTGGACTTGCCTTTGTGTAAATTTGTTTTGCTGAGAACTTTGGAACATGCTTGCAGTTATCTGATGGAACCTCAGGAAGCACAAGAAGGGTAGGCCATCCTTCTGGTGCCTTAATTAATGAGTATTCTTTATGGCAGACCTGTCTTTACCCTGGAAATCTAGCCAGGTCCTGGAGGAAACATAACCCCTAAAGGAATGGACAAATATTCTCCTTGGGGGGCCTCTTGTGATGGAGCATCCTGTACCTGGGAGGCTGCAATGTCTCAGGAGTTCTGTATCAAATGGGAATACTTAACATAGTGCCTTCCTTCTTTGTTTTCAGTCTATAAAAATCCCTTAATGGAAAGGGACTTGGAGGATTTGGGCTAGGAAGTCTTGTGCAAACTTGCCTAGCAGTGGCTTCCATTCAATACTCTGAATAGCTATAACCATGAGTCCTCCTAGCCAAGAAGTTCAGATGTTGGTGTGAGGATGATGTATGTTGTTTGTTATAGTGGCCGCTGTGTTTGTAATTTGTGTATTACTTTTGTGTTACGAGTTTCCTCTTCCCTTAGGTCTTATTTAAATTAAGATTCTGAGTGGTAATAAACCTGTTTCCATCCACTTTAAGACTGTCTGTTGAAATGCAAATTCTTAGATTAATCTCTTATCTCTTAGCTTCTCCAAGCTCACCTAGGCTGGTCTGCAGATAGTGTTATTCAGGGAAGAAATATAAATATCCTGGCAAATGTTTCCTGAGTGGAAATCTTATTCTACTGACAGTAGTGTAGGACTGGGAAACTTAAAATACAACAGACTCCAAAGATTTTAAATGGATTTCACACAGTGGGGAAGGGGATAAGCATTTAAGTGTCTACTATGTGCCAGGCACTGTGCGAAGCATCCTCACAACAACCCTTCAAGGTAGATGCTGTTATTCCCCAAGTTAGAGTTGAGGAAACTGAGGCAGGCAGACATCAAGTGACTTACCCAGAGTCACTTAGCAAGGAAGTGTTTGAGGCCAGATTTAAATTCACATTTTCTGACCAAAGTCAGTACTCTCACTTTGCCTCCTAGCTCCTCTACCAGGCAGCAGAGCAGTGTGTGGTGGGTAAATAGGCTGCAGAGTAGAACTGCAGTGCAAGATATAAAAGAGTAAAATGTTTGGTAAGAACACAGCGGGCAGTCCAGAGCACCACTAGTATCTTCCTGGTGTCAGGACAAGCAGGGAAGCCACTTGTGTGTTGGGTAAATTCCCCTGTGGTGAACTTATGGGTAGACAGACGAGCATCAGGCAGGATGGACAAGCATGAATAGGTTGTAGCTGGCATCCCTAGAGAGAACTCTCAAATCAGAGGGACAGGAGATGCATTTGAGTGCTACAGTCATGGCAAATGCTTCGCCAAGAAGCCGGGGCTTCCCTACTAGTCTACTACCTGCCGTGTCTATTGAATGAAGCAATAAACAGAAGTGTAGACACACTCTACGAAAGACAACAGAATGTGGGATCCTCCAAATCACTGGCCTAGTAGGGTCCCCAACGGGGGTCTTCTTTCCTTAGCCTGACCTGAGCTGCTTTGTCCTCTTCCCACCACTCTTGATCTCCTAGCCCCAGTCCCCAAGCAGTCTCATCTCTTTTATGTCTCTGGGAAGAAATACTACTTCTGGAAACCAGGCCCTAGACCCCGAACCTCATCCCCTCATGCTCACGCATGAAGCTCATAGGGGCTGCCTGATGGCGTGCACACACAGAGTGCCGGACCTGTTCCAGTTAGGTCTCAAACACTCACTGGTTGTACAGCTCTGGGCAAATCACTAAAACTCTGTTAGCTTCAGTTTCCTCAACTTTAACAGGGGGATAATAGTGGTTTCTACTTCTCAGGGCTGTCAAAGAGAAAATAATTATAAGTATAAATAATTATATGAGCATAGTGCATGACATACCATAAGGGCTACATAAATATTAGCTACTGTTATAACTATTATCATGCTTAAACAGAAAGGTAGTGGAAGAAGTGGATTTGGCATCAGAAGCCTAGGTTCATCTCCCAGTTCTGCACTACTATGCAACTTTGAGCAAATCTTTTCATGTTTGTGACTTGCCATCTCCTCATACGTAAAATGGGGGAGGCTGGGATTGAGCCCAGACCAAAGATTCTAAATTTTTCTGTGCCCTGGACCCCTCTGGCAGTCTGATAAGACCTGTGGACCTCTTCTCAGAATAATATTGTTTTGTTTGTTTTTCTTTTTCAAATATATACAATCATGTAAAACATTTCCATATTAGTCATTTACTACAAGAAGACTCAAATAAAAGAAAAGAAAAAGAATAGCATACTTCAGTCTATATTCAAATATATCAGTGCTTTCTCTGGAGGCAGATAATGTTTCATCATTACTCCTTTGGGATTCTCTTGGATTGTATTGCAGACAGTAGCTAAGTCAGTCACAGTTCTTCATTAAATAATATTGCTGTTACTGTGTGCAATCAATGTTCTCCTGATTCTGCTCACTTTTTTTGCATCAGTTCATGTAATTCTTTCCAGGTTTTTCTAAAAATCATCTTGCTTATCATTTCTTATAGCACAAAATTATTGCATTACAGTCATATAACACAGATTGTTTATCCATTCCCCAATTGATGGACTTCTCTGCTATTTCCAATTCAGAATGTTTTTCTTAAAATACATGGGATTGCCAAGGAGTACAATTATGTTGAAATACAGGTATCTGCATTTAAAAAAAATAAAAACAAATCCACAATTCTCCATGTTAAGACCTCTGCACCAAAAATACCTAAAGGGTCATTGGCAGCTCTAAATCTTACAGTCTTTTGGATACAGCATATTTGGACATGGTTCTGTCCAGCTTACTGTCTTAAAGGGTCTTAAGCAATAGTGCAAAGGGTTCTCTAGAATACATTCCTACCGGAGGCTCAGAAATGCCTAGAAACAGCCTTGCACCTAACGGGGTTGGCCATTTTCCCTGGCAAGTATCATTCCAGGGATGCCAGCCCTTGGCAAGATTTAGTTTTGGCACTTTCCCATGTTAGTCATCATTTGGCTATTTCCCTTAATGTCCCTTCCCCCTACCTGAAGATATCCTTCCAGAAGCACTCAATGCCCCCATACTTTCTACTTTTAACTCCCCCCCCCCAGAAATGCCTGCAGTGAGCAGTATTTCCTGATTCCCAGATTCTCTTCTTCATCAAAACTCCTTTTCCCTCCCAACCCTTCCTTGCTAGCTGCCCAGCCAGTCACCTGATTTGAATGACAGTATTCATGGCTGATGATTTGTCATTATGGCTATTTAGAGCTGAAAGGGATCTCTTATCCATAGCAAAGGTTAAATAAATGTTTGTTGAACTGAAAACAAAATTGAAGATCATTGAATCTAGTATCCCCATTTTACAGATGAGGAAACTGGGGTCAATGAGATGGCTTGCCCAAAGTCAGGAAATATATTAAGCACCTACTATGTGCCTGGCAACATTTTAATGCTAGGAAGTCAGAATAACTGACACACCAAGAATTGTAACCCTTATTTTATTATTGTTCAGTCATTCAGTCATGTCCAGCTCTTCATGCCCTGTGGACTACAGAGTGCCTGTGCTGTCATTGGGGTTTTCTTGGCAAAGACACTGGTTTCTTTTTCCTTCTCCAGTGGATTAAGACAAACTGAGGTGAAATAATTGCCCAATCAAACAGCTCAGAAGTTTCCAAGGCCAGATTTGAACTCAGATCTTCCTGACTTCAGGCCCATTACTCTGTGCACTGAGCCACTTAGCTTTCTCCTTACCTTTGTTTGGGAAATGTTTAATTTCCATGGATCACTGATTCAGAGCTGGGAGGCATCAGGGAGACCACTCAATCCAGTCCCCTCATTTTACAGATGAGCAAATCGATTGCCTACAGTCACCTAGATAGTGCTAGGCAGAGAGGTGAGATGGGAACTGGGCCCTGTACCTGCATACAGGATGACCCTAAACTCTCAGTAAGGTTTTAAGCTATAGAACTGTTTTTTTTTTTAAATTAAAACCTTTTATTTTCAAAACATATGCATAGATAATTTTCAACATTCGCCCTTGCAAAACCTTATGTTCCAAAATTTTTTCCCTCCCTTCTTCTCACCCCCTCCCTTAAGACGGCAAGTAATCCAATATATGTTAAGCATGGGCAATTCTTCTATATGCATTTATACAATTATCATGATGCACAAGAAAAATCAGATCAAAAAGGGAAAAAATGAGAGAGAAAGCAACGCAAGCAAATAACAAAAAGGTGAAAATGCTATGTTGTGGTTCACACTCAGTTCCCACAGTCCTCTCCCTGGGTGCAAATGGTTCTCTCCATCACAATCACTTTGTTGTTGGAGAGAGCCACATCCATCAGAACTGACCATAATCGTGCTAAGCTATTAAAACTCAAACTGCCCAAGACTTCTGGGACACCCTGTATGATTCCCAGCCTTCCCCATAAGAGTAAGGAAGGAGGGAAGGTCGGACTCAAACCTTTGATGGTACCCCCTCTGTCAAACGTTTCCTGAGTCGCAGTTTAAGGGCATTTAAGAAACTTGCCCAGCAAAGAGTGGCAGTCCAGGGGTCTGAGAGGAAAATTCATTTGCCCTTTTTTTGTTCCTGTGAGGGAGAAGGCCACAGGGGCCTGTGGTCCCCAGCACACTCCTTTGTGGCCTGACCTCCTGAGGTGCACCTGCTCTGCTCTGGAGAGGGAGTGCCTCCAAGTCTATCTGCTCTCCCTATCTCAGCTGGCCCGAGGGGTGACAGCACAGCCAGGAGAGGAGAGAGAGAGTCTCATGCGTGCTAAACCAGCTCCAGATAACAGGCAGGGCGGCTGTCGGGCCCTGCGGTTAGCACCAGTCCTCTTCCCACCTGCAAGCTGATCAAACACCTCAACAGACAGCCTGAGTGGGAAGCCAGTGATGTCATCGGGAGGCTGAACAATCAGGCCTTTCACAGCCAGGTGATAACAATCAAAACAGTACGTAAGAGCCTGCCACGCAAGAATACACATGCACACTGGACCCCGGCAGGAGGAATTGAAAGTCAAGGCAAAAGGGACTTGTTAGTCATATGTAGCTCCCTTTTCAAAACCGGCTTGCCACAGAATAGACCCTTCAGAACAAGTCCTTGGACTCAGAGGAAGCTTTCCGTGCTTGACCTTGAAAAAGCATAGAGCTGCCCTAGCTCTCCCACTCCCCCACCTTCTACCTCCCTCTGACACCCTTCTCACTCTAGGAAAAAGGGGTGAGGGAAGCTAAATAATCATTGCCCACTGTGGAGCAATACTCCACCACTGCCCAGCCTTCTAGAACTCAGGATCTTTGGGTGTTGAAGATGAGAAATGAAATAAATTACATTCATATTTTCATATTCCCCTCAAAGAACCCTATGTAAGCTCACAGGATGGAGCTTCTCTGATTCTACAATCTCTCTCTCTCTCTCTCTCTCTCTCTCTCTCTCTCTCTCTCTCTCTCTCTCTCTCTCTCTCTCTCTCTTCCTTCCTCCCTCCCTCCCTCCCTCCCTCCCTCCCTTCCTTCCTTCCTTCCTTCCTTCCTTCCTTCCTTCCTTCCTTCCTTCCTTCCTTCCTTCCTTCCTTCCCCCCTCTCTACTTTTTTTCCTCTCCTTCCCCCCTTTCCTTCCTTCCTCCCCCCAAATCGATGCTTTAGGGGCCAAGAGATGTGGGATCTAGCTGTAATGAAGACACCAGTAATAAGATAAATGAAATCCAAAATCATTTTTAACAACCTGCCCTTAAATTTTGACACTGAATCCTTATGAAGTTCCATGGAAGCAAAGCCAATTGAGTGGTTTTTCATTTGGTTGAATCAATGAATGACTGTTTACAAGACCTTTTTCCTAGTCTCTTTCCGGGTTCTCTCTCCCTAGCAGGGGCTGACAGCATCCCTACTTATCAGACTTAGAGTGCTATGCAAAGCTTGCCCTTTGGAACCCCTATCTCTCTTCCAGGTTCAGTTTAAGCACCTTTTCCCAGAGATCTTTCATAATCCCAACCCCACCCCCAGTTACTAATGTCTCTGCCCCTCCCCCATTGTACTGTATTTATTTTGCATATCATTCATTTATGCATATTTGTACATGCTTTCCCAACCCCAGAATGTAAACTTTTTGAGGACAGGGATTTTTTTGGTTTGTCTGTTTTCCCAGCGCCCAGCATTCTGCCTGGCACTTAATAAATGCTTGCTGAATTGAATTGAATTGAATTAGAACTGCCTTGAACACATTTGATGTAAAGGGCTGAAGCTTTTCTCTGGTAGAATACAGACATCAACATTTTCTTTTCAAGGTGGTGTGGTCCTGCTTCAGAAGAGAGGAACACCCACTCGACTTGATAACTTTGGGAAGCCTCTGCCCACCAGAAGACATGGTTCCCAGATTTCTTAGCCCTTAAAGCATCAAATAGGGGGGAGGGAAGGAGAGACAGAGAGAGACAGAGACAGAGACAGAAAGAGAGGCACAGAGAGAGAAACTGTCTAGCAAAGCAATAATGAGAAAAGAGCTGGTTTCTGGTGCTGGTTATTGCTGGAGGAGATACAGGCTCCTTTTAGAACCTCCACAAATGTCCAGACCTCCCAAAAATATTCCTCCTGCTTAAACAGAAAGGTTCTCTCCTAAGTGAAGGGTTTCAATCTAGAAATCCAAGAAATTAATTCTTTGGAAACCTCTCTGTACTGCACTGTCAACACTCACTCCTGCCTTCCAAGGATGTGAATGATGGTCATCAAAACAAAATCCAGTGCTTGGCCTGGGGATGAACTCCTATGGGATTTAGACTCCTTGGTTTTCTGAAAACAGCAGTCCACAATCTGGCTAGGAATCAATAGCAGCCTGTCTTTGATAAACACTGCCATCACAGGTGGGGGTACCTAGAGGGCTTTGGGATATTTTATACCCCAGTGGCCTTTGAAGTGGTCCACCTTTTGTTTTGTTCAGTGGCCCCCTGAAGAGCAGTGGGATCCCACTGGACACCAAGCTCTGCTTTTACCCTGTTCTGTTCTAAATTGTCACTAAATAGACTTCCCTAGTAGACCCTATCCTGTGGGCATCAGAGGAATGTGCATAATTTGTTGAACAGAAGCTGTCATATTGGCATCCATCCTGGCCTATTGATAAAGAAGATGAAAGAGTCAGAAACAGTGTCTAAGGCTCTCTTGGGTAGGGAAGGACTCTAATTTGATGCATTAGCATGAACAAGTCTTATTCTCTGTGTGCTAGAGGCCTATCAGCTACTTTTGGACCCAGCACAGATGTAATAGCTATGGAAAAAATCCCTTGAATTAGCAGAAGTAGTGCTGCAAGGCTGGCAAAGGACCTGAGTTCAAATGTTGGCATTGCTATTTATTGCTCTGGTAACTCTGGGCAAGCCACTGTTCCTCTGGACTTCAGTTCCCTTAGCTTTAAAAGGAGGAGGTTGGACTTTTTAACTTTTCTGTGGGTGCCCTTTAGCATCCTGGTGAAGTCTACAGATCAATTCTTAGAATTATTTTTTTAATGTAAATGTAAGGGAGCTTTTACAAGAGGGATGTTGATTTCAAAAAATAATCACAAATATACAACCACTCTACTTCCTACCTCCCAACATGTGAGAGGCATAATCCCCCCTTTCCCATTTTACCACTTGAGACTCTGGGTAGGAGAAAGGAATTAGACTGATAGGTTAACTCGGTCTCCCTAAAGCACAGTCCCCACTTCATGTCCAAAACCTGCCTTAGGCCCAAGTCCCAGTCAGGGCTTCTATGATGGCCTAGCCAGCTGCACTCTAACTCCTTCCACTGAGAAGCACCTCCAGTACCTGAGACTGAGGACACACAAGACAGAACAGAAATAAACCCTAGGCCCATTTCTTGAAGCTGAGGTGAAAAAAAGGAGAGCAAATCAATTTATGTCCATAGTGTCCAAGATGGGCATAGCAGCTAGGAGCACAACAGAAAAGAGATAGAAAAGACTGGGTCTCACCAGTTTTGAAGACAAAGGCAGCAAGTAAGGAAGGCTAATACCATCGGGGATGGATTCCATGGAAAGCAAACTGAGTGATCTCAACACAGGGTTATATGTGAAATAAAACAGATAGGATTGCAGAGGAAACCAACTACAGTGATAGAAAGTTAGCAAAATCAAGATTAAGAAACACCCCCCCCATTAGATGATCTCTTGGGTTATTATTAGGAAATTGGACATTAGGAAAGTGCTGAGCCAGTAGCCCTTAGAAATGAGACAAACTCAACTGCTTGTAGTTCTCTTAAAGTAAAAAGAGAAATTTAGGCCCATGGATGCAATTTTTTTCCCCTTTGCAAGACCCTATATTTAGGGTTAATGGTATCTCTGAGCAGAAATAGACAAAATCATTTCATGGCAGGAAAAAAAAATCAGCCTAGTTTAAAGTTTGTCTAAGGTAAAGAATTGAACTATAAGGTTCAGTTCAGTTGTTTGTCACTCCTTCCTCTTTTTATGGATGAGATTGTTACTGTTTGTTCTTCCTTCTCGAAGAGGACTGTGTGTGACATTGGGAAAGTGATGCTGTGACACACAAGTGAATTGGACTGAAGTGAAGGAGTTGCCTGCCTCACTTTCCCCTCCAGTCATTTGGGTCCAGTGGCCAAGTATAGATCAGGACGACTAGAGATGGCCCTGGATGCAGTGGGAGGCCTGGGCTTTTTAAAGATAATTGAGGTTGAGTGAGGGCAATGATTTCCACAAAGTCACACAGTTTATGATCATCAAAGCCTAGACTGGAACCCAGAACTTCCTGACTCCAAATTCAGCCCACATGACACCACAGTGCCTCTCAGTGTAGGGAGGCAAAGCTGTTGAGCCAGACCCCACAGTTCTGCTCCACTCACCCTGACTGTGCCAGTTCCATACCTGGAACCAATTTGGATAACTGGTCCCCATGAATAGGAACCATTTTTCCTATTCATCTCTCTTTGGCACATCAGAGCTTTCTGACTCTGGCTTCTCTGTCTGTTGGAGCTTCGTTGCCAGTGGAGGCTCTCTGAGTCAATATTTGTGAGTAAACCTAGGACCTTCCCTCGGCCTTCACTCCCTCATGCCCCCCCCCCCCCCCGACTTCCAGTTGCTGCTGCTACTAAACAGCCTGAATTGTTCCTTTGTGTCCTTCCCCCAGACAGGGAACAAATTGTCTATTGCTGTCTCTTTAAGGAAAGAGATCCACATCTTCCCCTTCCCCCCTCCCTCCCCTGCACCTTCCCAGCTCCCAGGGTTCTTGAGCAGAGCTAGGCAGAAAAGGAGCTGCTTTGGGGGACCCGAGGTCCAGTGGGCTTTTAGGGGGAAAGAGCTGATGGTGCACCGTAATGGAGAGGAGCTGAGATGGAAGAGTTCCTACATAAGGACTTCCAGAGTGGGACCTCCTTGGGTTAGCCAATCCGAAGCGTAAATTGTTTTTTTTTAAAATACCGACTTGATTTTTCAAGATCCATTTCCATTTTCCTTGTTCATCCCTCACAGGCTTCTGCTACCTAGAATGCCATACTCCACTCTGCCCCTTCAACTCCCTACCTTCCCAGGAAATTGGTGTTTTATTATGTTTCTGGGAAATGTGAATTTATTTCTTACTGCCTACAGAATTAGGGAGGTTAGTCCACTGGTATGGCCTTCTTCCGATAAAAGAAAAGGGGAAAAGGCATGTAGAACAAATAAGGAGGATGTTTGGGGCTCTATGACTTGGGAGAGCTTTGTCAGTCCACGTTCCTCCCTCTCCCCTCCCCAACCCTCTTTTATGAGGAACCATAATTGGCCCTGGGTGGAAAGTAGCCAAAAGGAAGGGCCCTGGGTTTATCTAGCACACCCTTTGGTTGGGGGTGGAGGGGTCTTCAGGAGTATATTCTTTTCTTTCAGCTACTCCTGAGGGAATGAAAGGAAGGTGTGCAATCTCTGGACCAAATCTAAGGGCTCCGCAGAGATAAGAACTTGTTCCCAGGCACCTAGCTCACCTCCCCTAGGATGCCCTTACCCCCTGAAACCGTTTACTTGCTCAGAAGCTTCCCAAATAGCTAAAACCATTCTGCCTCGCAGGCTGCCCCTCCTGCTTCCACCAGTCTCCCTCCCCTCCCCCGTTTCTCCCCTCCTTTCCCTTCTTCCCTGCTTCTCTCTCTCCTTCCTCCCCAGCTCTTTCTATCCTGCTGGCCCCTTCCTGGCATTTCTCACAGGATCTCCTTGTTATTGCAAGCCAGGCCAGGGGGGTGAAGGGTCATGGTGGGGCCTGGTTTGTCACTGGGGCCAGTGCTTGGGGGGGAGGGGGGAGCTGGTGGTTTTTCTTAAAGAACCCCTTCATTCACGCTCGCCTCTGCCTCCCATTAATTTGTAGTGCTCCAGACTAGTAATAGTGTCTTTGTGCTACTGCTTGGGAAGGAAAAAACAACACAGAGACAGCAGCTTCACTGTGTTCTAAAAGGGATGTTTTTTCCCTTGCTTTTCAATACTGTTTTGGATTTTTATCCTTGTCCCTGTTGGGAAAAACCCTCCATTCCCTCCCACTGCCTTCCCCTGGTGAAATACCCAAAGAGGAGATAGCTCTCTGGCCCTGCTTGCTCTAGGATCCTGGCAGGTAGCACACACAGCTGAGTTAAGAGATGCCAACAAAAGGAAGCAGCTGGAAAGTGGGGAGGACATTTGGGAACCTAGGGTGGGCTGTGTTCAGGCAAGCTAAGGCTGCAGCCCCAGTACCACCTGTTTAGCCCTTCACCTGGGCATTCTCCAGCCACCCTCCCTGGCAAGCTCCTCAACCTTCTCAAGACCCTGCTTAAGGCTTGTTTCCCTGGCTGAATTCTGACCACTCCCAGACTTTAACAACCTTTAACAACCAGAAAGTTATTTTTTCCCCAATATCCATACTTATATCCATAGTAGCATAGCATTTAGATAATACTATGAGGTTTATAAGCTCTTTCCACATACTATTTCATGTGATCCTCATAAGAACTCTGCAAAGAGGATAGTATTATTATTTTCCCATTTTACAGATGGGGAGACTGAGGCAGGCAGTGACTCAGATCTTCTTGATTCCAGGCCCAATACTCTATTCACTGTGCCACCTAGTTGTCCTGATGCCAGATGGGTATGTTTTCCTTCTGAAAGTTATAGTGAGTGGGGAAGGGAGGAGAGGCAGAGGGGAAATGATGAGGTGACTCTCTGTACCCTCATCTATGACTCTGAATCATGACCCCCCCAAAAAAAATTTTTTGATGACATGGAACAAACTTTGGAACATGGAAATGACATGACCCTGCCACCAAGATCTAGTTCGTATACAACAGATCCCTATTTAGCAGGACAATGAAACATTCACTGGGCATGGCTAGGTGTTGGAACCTTATGTGAGGCCATGAAAATAAAGATGAGATGAAAGGGGAAGTGGTGATAAAAAATAAAAGAGAGCAGAGGAAAGGAATAAGAGAAACTTATGTCTCCAGCCTTGGGAAACTTAGAATCTCCTTGGTGAAATAGGACACCCCCACAGGTAGAAAACTCAAGAGCATTATCCACAGATGAGCCAGGGCTGATGGGGTACAAGCCCTAACCCAGAAAGGTAGGGCCCTCTGGAAAGGGAGTGCCACCTAGTCAGGCTTGAAAACTCACTGGCCTAGCTTAGGGCAGGGCAGAGTTATGTATAGAGTCTTGCCAGAGATAATAAGGCCAGGGAGGGAAGAACGGGGTTTCTGTGCTGCTAGTTGGCCTGATGACTCCTGGACTGGCTGTGGAAAAGAGCTCGTGGAGCCTGCCTTGTAGATGCTTGTAGTCAGTTCAATAGCCTCAGAGCTAGATTCTTAAATAAAAGGTGGTATCTCTATTTGTCTGGATGACCTAGGGTCACATCTGTGAGCTGAAGTCCTGTTAGTAAAGAATATTACCATTTTCCCTTGGCACAGTGGAAGAAGAATGGGCAGAAGTTCTGAGAAGTTCTCCATAATGATAAGGCATTCTGATATTTATTCTTTGCCTTCATCTTTATCCTCATATCTTTTATCCTATCTTTCTCCTGGCTTCTTCCATTTATGAAAGAAAAAGACAAGAAGGAAGGAAGGAAGGAAGGAAGGAAGGAAGGAAGGAAGGAAGGAAGGAAGGAAGGAAGGAAGGAAGAGAGTTTGAGAGAAGAAAGAAGTAAGGAAAGAGTTTGAGAGAAGAAAGAAGTAAGGAAAGAGTTTGAGGGAAGAATGAAGTAAGGAAAGAGTTTGAGGGAAGAATGAAGGAAGAAAGGAAGGTCCCTTGCTTGCCCTTGCCTCCCTCTGTAAGCTATTATACTACATCTTTTTTTCCCCCACAATTCCACAAAATCTGGCTCTCTTCCTCACCATTTACTAAAATTCTCTCTGCAAAGTGCTCCGATTACACCTTGCCAAATCCAGTGGCCTTTATTTTATTTTGTTAATTCTTACTCTCCTGGATATTTCTCTGACATAGTTTAACCACACCCTCCTTCATGATAATCTCACTTCAGGTTCTCCTCCCACATATCCAATCACTCCTTTTCCATCTCCACCTCCTTCTTGTTGAGTGTGGTGTACCCGAAGGATGTTTCCTTAACTCTTTTCTTTTTACATATTCTCTCTCTTGGCTATCTTATCCACTCACTCCCTTATATCTATGTTGCTGATTTTTAAATCTTTGCATACAGACCTATATTTTTCCTGAGGCCTGCTGGATATTTTCACCTAGAGTTCCCTTTGGTACTCCAAATTAAACATGTCCCAAACTAAACTCACTAGAATTTTTCTCCTAAAACCTGCTCTTCCCTACCCGTCAACTTCCTTATTTTTATTGCTGATAGCATCCTTCTTTTAAATCATCAAGGTTCAAAACCTCAGCATCCTCTCTAACTAACTCTGCCACACCCCACTCCCACATCCAGTCAGTTGTCAAGCCCCTTCCATTTACCTCCACAGTGGTCCCAGTGAATCTATCTTGTTCTCTCCAGTCACCTGCTTTCCTCATCCAACCTCTCCCCATCCAATGACAATGGTTTCATTCCCTGGTGTTAAAGTATTCCAGCTGTTTATTACTCTGCCTATCCTTTTGATACTGAACTACACCCCTCCTCCCATACCCAACCACAGTTATAGGCTTGTTTCCTCCATTTGAATGGAACTCCCTGAAGGCAGAAACTGGTTTTGCTTTTTCTGTTATTTCCAGTGCTTAACACAGTGTTTGACACATAGTAAATTAATAAATGTTTGTTGATTGGTCATTTACTATATTTATCACCAGAGCCAAGTAAATTTTATATCAAACAAAATTATTAATACATTTTCTTTTACATGCAATAATGTAATCTCCAAATGTTTGACATGCCTAGCAGTCATGTGCCAAGGTACATCCTTTGAGAGCTGAACATGATCTTAAAAAATATCTAATCCAATCCACACCTGAGTAGGAATCCTTTTTACAATGTGTCTGGCAGTCATTTAGTCTTTAATTAAGAGCCTCTAGCTATTGAAAACAACAACAACAACAACAAGAGATAATAAAAAAGTGCCTTTTCCATATTTAAGTAGCTTTCTTTCTAATGGTTAATATTAATTTTTTTTTATTACTAGAGGCTGTCTTCTGGGGCCATGTAAAGTAGGTCTCTGGTCCTTCTTTTACATGATAGAAGTGTCAGATGCTTGAAGATGGCTGTCATGTCTTCTCAAAAAAATTTTGGGGATGGTGTAGCACACTGTAGAAAAAGAACATTTTTTTGAATTGAGAAAACCTAGGTTTGAGGCCTGGTCCTGCCAGTTATGACCTTGAGCAAGTCCCACATAAAAAATGAAGAGTTGAAAAAGATAATCTTTGAGGCTCCTCCACTTCTTTTTTGTTCCCAAAGGGTACCTCAATTTGTTCATTAGCCTTTCTTAAATGATACTTAAATGAAACAATATCCTTAGCACAGTGCCTGGCATACAGTAGGCTCCTAATAAATGTTTATTAATTGATTTGTTGCTTTAACCAGGGAAGATTATAATGGAGTGATCACCTTCCTTATTCTGGACACTATACCTTTCATAGAATAGCTTCTAGTTAAGTATTTTGCATATGAGAAAACAGTAGCAGTTCTTCCCACCTTTATGACCACCACTAAAATAGACAGTGTACAGCACCATCTCTGAACAGGTGAGTGATACCTGAGAGGCCCCATGTGGATTTTTGGCCACAGTGCTTACCTTCATAATCCATTCCAGGTTTGTTTGTTTTGTTTTCCTGAAGATCATGGACCCTAACAACAAATATTGTGTTTTCTTGGTCTTTTAGGAATCTAGCTGTTGGAATTGGCATCCAGAATTTCCCTGAGGGCCTGGCTGTCAGCCTCCCACTTCGTGGTGCCGGATTCTCAACCTGGAGAGCCTTCTGGTAATGTCCACTCCCAAAGGACAGGCACTGTGTTTGCTGTGGAACTGGACCAAATCCAGAAACCACTAATGTGGATCAGTATTCAAAGTGTGAATAACCTAACAATACCTCACATGCAAGCCTGAACCTTCTTCCTCTCTTGTATTCTGTATCTCCCAGCCCATGCCCATGTTAAGCACCTCCTGCTGCTTGACACTGAGACACTATAGAGCTTCCCTTTGAAATATGGCCCCCTCAGAAAGGGGATGAAGTGGCAAATTGGAATAGGATTCAATGTGGGAGCCCATCCTGGAAGCTTAGGTCCCCCTTACCCTCCAGGCATGGAAGGAATTTAAGGAGTGTTTTCCTCCAACTAGGTAAGTGCCCCATGGGTAGGATAGTTACCCTTACCTTGTTGGTTCTGTTTTGCTTCCAGGGCTTATCTGTTGTAGGTCAAAGGATGTGTGTGTGTGTGTGTGTGTGTGTGTGTGTGTGTGTGTGTGTGTGATTATTTTTTCTGTTTATAGACTCCTATGATTAGAGTAACTTGTTTCCCCAACAGTAAATACATGTGGTACTTTCAAATGGAATCACCCCTCACTTGAACCCTAACCTAACCCTTATTCTTCCTCCCCTCCACTCCTATCTTACCCTGCTGAAGCTAGGAAGTATCTTTTTTCCAGAGATCAGAACCTCTCCTTTATTTTGACCTGTGCCAGAATTAATGACCAGACAAGGATATAGCAGCTACCAAATTTTCTTTTAAATAAAGGGGGAGTATTGGGGAGCAGGGATAACATGAAAGGGCAGTGAGCAATGAGGAGAACGATTTGTTTGAATAAGAGGGAAGCTCATGCTACCAGCTGGTAACTTAGATATCAACTAGTCTTCCTGAGTTTATCTGTCTCCCAAAGGGAAAAGAAATCTTTCGCCAGCATAATAGAGATAAGCTCAGAGATAATCTGTCTTTGACAGATGGAGAGGAACCCAAAGTTCCCTCTGGGTGCCTTATAGTCTAATCATGCTTGCTCTTTCCGGTGAGCAAGAAGAGCCATTCTCAGCTTCTAATCAGGTCCCACTGTGTGTACCTAGAGCTCACCAGGTCACAGATGAAGGGCTGGAGGAGCCAGTCTACAAAAGCTGTGTGCCTGCTTTTCTGGGCCTGCACTTTCTCCCTCCAGTCAGATTATCAGAAGGCTGTTCCTTCCTTTTTCCAGTTTCTCTTTAATGCCCCTAAAAGAAAGCTACATTCCAAACCCCATCACCAACAGGTGGATTCTGGGTTAACATCTGCTTGAGTCTTTCATCTCCATAGCAACACCATCCAGGTGAGGAACCCACAAAAGTAGGGCTACACATGGAGCATCAGAGTTAATGCCATGTTCTAAGAACTAGAAGGAATAGTGAGAAATCACCTGATTTGCTCCCTGGTTTCCCCCTGCACCCAAATGGATTTATATCTTATTTATGGAGCCTACTAGAAAGGAAGAAAAAAAAAATTGATACCATTCTGATAACTTCCCTTTCAGGGATTTCTTTCTTTTATCTAAATCTGCAATTACTTGGGCCAACATTATAAGATTTAAATTGAAAGAAACCTTAGAAAACATCTGGTCCAATTACCTCATTTTACAGATCATGAAACTGAGGACCAAATACAGGTTGTTACTTGTCCAAGGCCACACACATAGTAAGAAACATTTTCAAGACTTATAGTGAAGGGAAACAGAAAACAGCAAATCTCTTACCTTCTAATTTAGAAGCACATTTTAATTTGAAGACCACTACAAAGTCATGAAGGGTTCTAGACTTCTAAATCAGGAAGATCTGGATGCAAATTCTCTCTCAGATACTTACTGATAAGTCATTAAATTTCTATATGCTTCAGGTAACTTCCAAGGCTTTATCTGTTAATTCACATACTGCTAAAAGTGCTTCCTTCAAAGGGAGCTTATGAAGTCACAAAATCAAAGATGCTTCTTATCTTTCCAGACAATGATCCCAATAATCCCAATCCCCATAATCAATGTTCTCACTTCCAAAATTTGTAAAAAAGAAAAAAAAAACTTTCACATTTTTCTTTCAGTGGTTTAGAATCTATTGCTCATTTCCTCCTTACAACCTCACTACTTGTGAAAAGGTGTCATTCCCATTTTTATAGATGGGAATAATTTATAAAAGTGAGATAAATTCTAGAAAAATGAAGGACTTCTGCCTTAGTGATTTTTTTTTAATGGCGGTCTGACTCTGTTTCTGTCTCTGTCTCTGTCTCTCTCATACACATACACACACACACACACACACACACACACACACACACA
>JAJPUD010024250.1:0-15480 GCA_023553655.1 Myrmecobius fasciatus | reverse complement strand
TGCCCCTAAAGAAGTCAGATAGGGCAAACCCAAACAGACATAGGCGTGCACCAAAGCACACATGTGCACACTGAGAACCTTCATGGTTGCAGTAAGCCTGTTGACTTTGGTCTTCTGGTCACATCTGGTTTCCCAGACTCAGGCTGGCAAATCTCCCAGGCTCCTGTTCCTCCTTGGCTTTTTCACCTCCTCAGCAATGCTGGGTTAGCCATTGCAAGGAAAGCAGCAACTCCCCAAAAGGGAGGGGAAGAACGGCTGCGGGTGAAGGGTGTGGGTGGTGGAAGGAATCTCTGGAGAGAGATTCACTGTCTAATCCAGAAGTGACCATAAATCAGCAAGAAAGAAGCTTAATGTATTCGGTGGATTTTAATTCTCTGAGTTACCGCCAGAGTTGCTACTCATGTGCAATTGCAGATGTTCATTCAGATGACCCAAGTTTCACAAAGACTAGGGACTGGCTCTGCCAGGGTGTTTTCTGGGAAGCACATTAGTTATAAGTCTTAAACATTTGATAGCTGAATTGTCCTTGCCTTCTCCAACAGAATTTAATAGTCACTTCAGTTACTTGATAGTCCCCTGGAAAAATCAGGTGACAGGAGTGGATGTCCTAAGTAAATGAAAGGGGAAGGATGGATTCACTTAAACCACAACCAGACACCGACTCCCACACCCAGATGACTAATCTGAATTGGGTACAACTCCCTAATAATTAAAACATTAAAATGCCTGATCTGTGACCCTTCTAAGCCAGCATAACTTTTTCTCACAGAAAGGCCTTTCTCTGAGGTATTTCTGTGGCTGCTTTGGGCACCTACCTTCTTCAGCAGTTCCCCTCAGTGGGGACTTAATTCATGATATACTGAATTCCCTTAGCTCAGAAACTGTTGTACAAGTAAAATGAAAACAGTCATCTTTCTGAGAAGGTGCTGTATACAGCATGAACTTGAAACCTGCTTGCATCCTTTTTTTTTTTTTTTTCTGAGGCAATTGGGGTTAAGTGACTTGCCAAGGTCACAAAGCTAGGACCTGTTAAGTATCTGAGATCAGATTTGAACTTGGGTCCTCCTGACTTCAGGGCTGGTGTTCTATCCACTATGCCACCTAGCTGCTCGAAACAGTTGGTTTTCAAAGGCAAAAATAATGTAAGGAAGGAGGGGATGCAAAGCTCAAGTGCGGCATCAGGTCCTTGTGCAATCGGGATAATTCTAAGTGTGCAGGAACACATGTTCATGCAATCCCAGGCAACATGCATAGAGTAATCACTACAGGTGACCACACTGGCAGTGTCTGGACTTCAACCTTGAAAGAAACTCAAGGGGATGGGGAAGGAGGGAGTGTAAGTGTATTTTAGTGAGTATATTTTAGCATCTAATCAAGGGTGGACATCTTCTGGATGCACAATATTGTCACAAGTAAATGGGAAGGAATAGTTAAGAGAAACAGAAAGCATTGGACAAAGGGAATGAGGCATGTATGCGAATATTTGCAGGGCTGTACCATGGAAGAAGGATTCGATTTTTTTTTCTTCTTGGCCCCAGAGAAGACAAAAAGGATTTGAAGAGGCAGAGGGTTTCCATCACAGATTTAGAGCTGGAAAAAACTTTAGATGTTATAGAATCAGGGAGGTGATGGTAAATATTTAAACAGCCAGCTCTACAAACAAACAAACAAACAAAAAAAAAAAAACCAGGAGTACAACACACTTTTACTTGGCATTTTCAGCATTCTTTACACCACTTTCTTAAGCCTAGGTGATCAACAAAACAATAAATCAAGCCCAGATTTGTAGCATTTGCCAATTTCTGAGGTGTAAATGCTCCCATTGAAAGTTTAGCAATCATTTCTCACAAGCTGGTACAAACTGGCTCTAGGACATACCTAGTTCAACCCTTTCATCTTACAAATGAGGAAACTAAGATTTCAGTAAGTGACTTGCCTAAAGACACACTGAATCTGAGGCAGGATTTGAACTTGGATCACCAAGCCCAGAAACTTTCCACCTGTCCACTCAGCCATTTTCAGTGTAAGGAAAAAATACTTGAGCTCTTCAGCAGAGATGAAAAGGCCAGAGGCGAAGGTGAGATTAGCTGAAGTGGCAGAAACAGGAGCTGGTGTCTGGTGGGATAGAAAGCAGGCCTCTGGAGACTGGGGCTGAGAAAAGTGTTCAAACAGAGAGAACAAGAGAGTTATGGGAAGGAAGTGTTCGTCTCATGAACCTCTCCCACCAAAATGGGGATCGGCCTAATGGGAAGTGTTCAGGGAAGATCTGTGCCTCAGCACAAGGACGTGCTCAGTTTCAGGAGGCCCGGGATGCAAAGCCCTGGGAGCTGTCCTTAGCTGTTGGGTGAGGGGAAAAAGAATCCCATCAGCAGGCAAAGGATCCAGGAAATTGCCAACTACTGGGCTTGTGGGCAGATGTGGAATGGGGTTGAAACTTCCAGCCTGGAATTCTTCGACGATTCGGGAAGGAGCCAGGGAGTGCCCTGGGTGAAATCCCTGAAGAGTTGCTATTGGACAGCTTAAGACCTAGGTTCATCTTCCCTCTAAGAGCCCCTTACTGAGTGTGAGAATGTGGCTCATGCTTCCACAGAGCCCCGAGTCCCAGAAAGATTTTTGCAGCAAGATGGCCCCACAGCTGAGTTCATATCTGGGAGGGAGAGATCTGGCTTCAGCTCCTTGGCTGCCTTGGGGTGGAGAGCACGGGAACTGACTCTCAAAGGGGGTACAGCTGAAGCTTCCCCACCCAGATTTAGAAACTACTCTCAAGGCTATAACGTCATTGTCATGTGCTGAAAGCCTTCCTTTCTCCCCTCTCCCATGAGTCCCCCTCTCCTCCTCTTCAGCCCCCCCCCACTCTCATTCACAGGAAGGGCTGCCAGGTATTTGTTGTCCACGGTTGACATCCATCAGCTACCCTGGCAGAACCCATGTGCCAGAATGGGGTATTTTGGTGAGTCAGGTGCACAGGGAAACATACACCAGAGAAGTAGGCAGGAATGGGAGGAGAAAATCCAGCGGACCCAGGGGGCCAGAGGGAAGACCAGATTTAGTTTGAGCTCTGCCCCTCACTAGCCATATGGCCCGAGACAAATGATTTCACTTCTCTGGATATTCCATTTAATCCTAAGTAACTTATCTGTGCTGCCCACCTGGCAGGCTTAGCAGCAACAACGAGGAGGAAATGAAGTCTGAGGGGAGAGTTCTGGATTTGAAGTCACCTCAGTCC
Source organism: Myrmecobius fasciatus (assembly GCA_023553655.1). NCBI lineage: Eukaryota > Metazoa > Chordata > Mammalia > Dasyuromorphia > Myrmecobiidae > Myrmecobius > Myrmecobius fasciatus. The sequence goes on along the minus strand of JAJPUD010024250.1, from coordinate 12,254 downwards.
CAAGCACAGAGATGACTCTGGACAGGTCACAAACCCCTGGACCTCATCTAGAAAATGAGAGAGCTAAGACTAGCCAACTTCTGAAGTCTCCGCTATCCAGAGGTCTTTGGTTCTACAAGTCTCACCCAGAGAATGAACTATGAATGAAGCTGGATTATGTTATTTTCTGTGCGTTAAATTTACTGCCAGCCTGAAAATGCCTTCCACAGGAGCTGTCACTGACCTCCTTTGCAATCTGTAATATTTAAAATTGTGTCAAATGAATTCACTTAAAGAATATCTATAGGCATATGTATACTTATATATCATAGGTGTGTGAACATGTGCATGCCTGAGAACATATGTTAGAATGACCAAAGAACATTTTAAGATGAATTTTTAATTCCAATATCAACCCTCTAAGTCCAGAGCATAAATAACACTAATTACAATGACTTCCCTGTGCAAGGCATGAAGTGCTAGACAACCAAGGCCTCAAATCAGCCCGGTTCTTCCTGCTTCCAAAAAGTCTGCATTGTCTTCAGAGCCTCTGTGGATGGGCTGGGGTCAGTGTAGCAGTCACAGTTGCCCTGGCAGAGGTGTCAGCACAGGTTTTGTTATTTGGTAACTTAGGGTGACTTACTACCTCTTTGGATCTATGGACTGACTCATCTTTAAAGTCAGCAGATTTAATTAACTGATCCTCACGTGTGCCCAGCACATTTTATCAGGCTGTCCTCCCAGTAATTTTTTTTCCTCTTTTTGAAAGATGAACATTTATTGAATACTCAGTCATAAAGGACATAATTTTTACTCATCAAACTAACTGAACTTACAATTAAACTTAACTTTAAAATTAACAGTAAAACTTACTTAAAGGATAAACTTTACAGTTCCCTCTATGTAAGGCCTTAATAGAGAAAATGGTTTCAAAATTCTTTTTACAATTATGATTACTAACTGTATTTTCCCCCATTTATTCTGTTCTCTCTATCCTTTTATCCTGTCCTTCCTCATAAGAGTTGCAAAACACTTATGACCATTGTCTTCCTCAATATACCCTCTCTTTTATCACTCTCCCCTTTCCCTTTCCCATTCCCCTTGTATTTTCCTGCAGGGTAAGATAAATTTCTATATCCCTATTGTGTGTATGTTATTTCCTCTTTCATCTAATTCTGGTGAGAGTAAGGTTCACTTGCTCCCCTTCTCTTCCCTCTCTTTCCCTCTACTATAAAAGTTTTTTCTTGCCTCTTTTTCTGTGGCAGATAATTTAGACCAGTCTCCCTTTCTCTTTCTCCCAGTACATGACTCTCTCAACCCTTAACTTCATCAAGGTCAAACTTTTAAAATAAGACACAAAATACTAATTTTTTTTTGAGACATCATGGTGGGCCCACCTTGTAGTCACATCTGTGATGATAACTAAGATTTTTTCACTCCCAAAATTCTAACTACAAATGATAGAAGGCAAATCATATCTCATGGAGTCTTGAAAAGAGAGAGGTGGTCTCTGGGGACAAAAGCAGCCTAGACTGACTGGATGACCAGTGTAATACGTAGGGGCAGAATATAAGGAGCAAATACAAAGATGGGTGAATGGGAGATCAGAAACAGTGAGGGCAACCTCCTGGATATATATATATATATATACATATGGATATATATATATGTGTATGTATACATATACATATATATGTATATATAAACTGTCTCCAAATGATTGGTTGAAGTCTCAGGTATTTTATTTTATGCATTTAAAAACATAATCTGAGGAAGCATTTAAGTTGACCAGATTCCAAAGGGGGAGGGGATCTATAACACACACAAAAAAAAACAGTTAATGTGCTGCAGAGTTCATTAAAGTGACACTATCACACTTTCTTTTCTTCTCCTGCAAGTAAAACCACCCTGTAATTAACTCAACAATTACAAAGCACCTCTTATGTTGGAGGATTTTTGTTAGGAGGATGGAAGGATTGGCAAATCTTTCTGGGAGAGGGTCGGGATCTATAATGTTATTGCTGTGGAAAATTCCTTCTACTAATACCTATCAGGGACTGTTCTGTAACTTGGAAGTCTTAAAAAAAAGTTTCTGGAAGTACTGAAAAGTTAAATTATCTTGCCCCAATATTGGACACAGGTTATCTTGACTAAGTGGCATGACTCAATCCAGTAAGATGCACTGCCTCTCACTACGGGAGGATACAAATTAAAATGTCATAATCCTTTCCCTCACATGGCCTGAAATCAGTTTGTGAGGTTTAAAACTAACATGCCTTCTTTCTATCAAACAGTATCATATCATGAGATACCCTGCATGTATGGATTTTTGTATAACTCTAAAAGATATAAAAATTCCTTTCTCTTGAAGGACCTCTAAGCATCATGTCCAACTCTCCATTCCCTCAATTAATCCATCTAAATTATGCAGCAATTCCAGCACATAGAAATAGTCCAAATATAGTTAGACAATATTTATAAAGTGCTTTGAAGATAAAAAGCTTCATTTAAGGGCTGCTACCAGTTGGTAAAGGTAGCGTGATTGCTGAACCAGAAAGAAAAGAAGAGAATATCTAATTGAAACTACACGGGAAATTGATGAGCAGAATATAATTACCCAGTGGAATTGGCCTGGTTTGAAAAGCTCACTTCCCCATGGTTGGTGGGTAAACTCATGGGGTGCTAGTTGTTACCCGAGCAGGTGCCGTGCAATGTGCCCATTGTCCGAGGCCTCAGTTCCAGGAAGCTAGCCCACTTTGGCTTTCTCCTTTCGGACCTACTTCCTCTCCAGCACTGCGGGTCTAGCCCATCTGACACAAAGGCTACCACCTCCATCACTTGTGACCCTGAAACAACCGCAAGGAACAATGGTGTTTCATTTTCCTTGGAATTTCGTAAGAGATGGGTGTGTCTCCTGTGCCCTTTCTGTGCCATACTAGATGATCCAAGAAGAACCATTAGCCACAGTGGGGGCTGGTAACTAGGAACTTCAGGCCAGCTGTTGATGATATAACATGTCCTATTTTAGCATGACACTAAGAGCTGAAGAAATAGAACCAGATTGACACCTAAACTTGGGAAGAGAGCCAGCAACCTTTACATATCTTAATTATTTTGTGAAATGTCCATTTTCATCATTCCCCTTCCCAAAAACTAAATAAACAGATTTGTAGATTGGATGTCCCATTGGGACTGAAGATATTGTTATCCTAGCTTTTGTCACTAGCTCCAGGGCCTACCTAGCATGACTTGAACCAAGCTGTTTATATGTACTCATTTGTAAATTAGAAATAATCCCAATACTTCTACTGCCTCGAGTGGGTAAAGGAATAAAATCTCTGTGTTTGTTTACATACAAAATAATTTCAGAAGGAAAAGGATGAGAAAAGGTCTATTATCTAGAAGATAATACCTGAGTTAATCTTCGAAGGAAGCCAAGAATTCTAAGAATTGGAGATGAAGAAGAAATTGCATGTCTGGAATGAGATCTGTGCACATGCACAGAGATAAGAGATGGGATATTTTTTCATTAATAGCAAACAGGCTCACTTGCCTGCATCATGGAGTACTAAGGTAACTCCAATTTCAGTGATCTCTTCCAAAGAAATTATAGCTAATGTTAGAATATGTTAATATCATTCTTTGAGAAATCTGGAGAAGAAAAGGATTTTTAACTATCATTCTGGAGAAACTTCAACATTTGCAGAGAAGACAAAAAATGGGAGGGGGGATAAAAAAGATTATTTGCTTTATTTAACCATTGTCTTACTGAAAAAAATTTTTCAGAAAAGATTTTATTTGTTACCTTAAGGGAGCTGAATGGTAGGACTATGTCTCTAGAATTGAGAAGTCATCTCTCTCATAGCTGATAATGTAGCCATGTATCTATATTTTTGTTTTATTGTTGATTATACTGCTAATAAATAGCATAGTCAGAAATGGATATTTATTTAAGTCTTTGGTTGATTTGAAGAAAGAGGCAAGTAAAGTTCATAGGAAAAGACTTTTCTTTGATTTATCAAATAATATTTAGTCACCTGAGGTAGAGGACTCAGAACTAATTGATGAGAAATGTTGAGCTTTAGTAATTAATAAAGAAATATCCCTTGACTGCCCTAAAACTTGGGATGAGAATAAATAAGAAAAATGAACCCAGTAGCGGAAAGAGTGGTTATCCCTCCACTACAGGTGAGAAGGATGGACCCTAAACATGAATATCAAACAAATATTATGAAGCCTTATTATAAATGGGCATTCCAGAGTCATTTAGCATTTTTAAAGATAATTACTATTATTTTCTACCTAGTTAAACAAATGTTGTTCTAGTTATAATCATAGAGAGGTGAACTATTAGTCTTCTTCTGCCCTTTGGCTATATGATAGGAACAGCTTATTTAGCCAGCTCATAGTGAAGGATGAGGGATGTAAATTTTTAGGTATTTTGTGATTTCCCCACTAAGCCAGATAAACACCACAATAGTAATATTTATCCTACTTAACCCATGGGCACTTTCTGAAAGTATCCATTAATGAGAGAAGGCAGGATTTATTCACTGGGGCTTCCTATAATCTAAAATATTCATGGTAAAAACCCAAACAGAATTTGGATTGTCTTCTCACCCAGTGTGCAAAAATGTGTATTTTTAACTTGAAGTAACTTAAATGCAGAAGTGACATTTGGCTCTTGGACAAAAGGACACTCTTCATTTAGCTTCAGTGGAATCTTCCAAGAAGGGGAAAGGGAGAGGAGCTAGAGAGAGAGAAAGCAAAAGGAGGAGAGATGGAGACAGAGAAACAAACCCTTCCTCTCTCCTCCCACCCATAACAAGTCTTCACTTCATGGGCTATTGGGTTCCCCTGAACTCCTAAAACCCGTAGTACACACCAACCACCACCTCCCTGAGCCTGGTCTGCCCAGTTCTGAAGCCATGAGTGCAACATTTATGATTGTAAATAAATTCCTGCGCTCAGGCATGAGGTTTTCTCGAGTGGGAGGTTCCCTCAATCATGGCTCTTTCTCAGAATAGCCTCTTCAGTTGAACCCAGGGAGAGTGAACACTTCTCAGAATGAATAATCTTTGCATCATACAATACAACTTCCTTTTTTCTCCACCCTTTCCCCCCCTTCCAATCATGGACATTTTGAGAGGCTGGTCAGCGCCGCCCCCATGTCTGCTACTTCAGTGTTGGCGTTTGCAGGGACTTTTCCAACTTTACCTAGAAAAGAATTAACCAGAAGCCCAGCCCCTGTGGTTAGCCCGTTTCCGCCTGTGGCTTGGGTCCGTTTGTCTGCTCTGACAGAGGAAGCTCTCACTGTGACGGGAAGAGGGAGTTAACTGCACAGGCTGGATCATGATGCCTCAGCTTGTAGGAGGACCGGGGCAGACAGTACATAATGCCATTGGTATGTGGGATGCCAGCAGTGAGGGGCGGAGGGATGGAGGAGGGCAGAGACCCGGACTGGCAGATGAAGCTGGCAGCCCTTCGTGCCTCTGGAAGCCTCACACCCCCAAATGATGAACTCCACTCAGAAATCAAATCCCCTCTAATTAAAATGATTTCCACACAAAAAGTTGAGTTGAAGCTGAGCCACAGAGACATGGTATTTGACCTTGAAACGACATTAAAGCAGATTTCTCACAAATTGATAGAGCTTTGGAATCCCTAACTGGCTGCAGAGCTGTGTGTGAACAGCTTAGCCGATCGTTGGGGTAATACAGCAGTTGTTTGCCTGGGAAGTCTGCACTAAAGGCTGGGCTGAACAGAAATGTAGATACCCCACTCTCCAAAATAAAGAAACCAAAAAAACTTCTACTTCTCCCAAGGGAGAGAGAAAGGATTTTAAAGGGCTTCACATCCATGGAAGTCAGTGGAAATCCAAATGACAATCTGGCTATAATTACTAGAGTAAGGGCTGATCGCTCCCGCTCGTCCCAGGCTTGTCTGGGCGGCCACCAGTGACATGAGAGACTTGGAGCATCCAGACTCTCAGTCCTTGGGTCTCAGCTGCTTACGGTAAAATGAGTTGGACACCATCGGTATGTTTTCTAGCCTTTACTTGGCAATGGGCCGTGGCTATTTTTTTTTTTTAAGATTATGAGCTAGAGAAGGAGACAAGGCAAGAGTGGGGGGCAGGGAATAGAAGTGGAGAGAAGGAATGTTTATAGTGCTTGGGAAAAGGAAGTGTTTAGCACACAGGATGTGAGGACTATGAAAGACTTCCCAGTTCCCTTTTCTGAGCTGCTCTTTTGGCCAGTGGCATTGATATCAATGCCATCCAAACTACTCCATATCACAAAGGAGCCCGTCATAGGGCAGAACCCCCTAGGCTGGAAGTGGTTTGTTTTGCATTTAACCAAGAACGAGGAAATTCTTTCTGCCATCTTAGTTTTGGGGCCCATGGGAAAGAGGAGAGAGTGGACTGTGGAGACCCAAAGAGACAAACCCAGTCTTTGCATGGCTCCCCAAGTCATCTTCCTTAGTCACTAGCCTGATCATATCATTCCCTTGCTGATAGTTTACAATAATTTCTTCACCTGACATTTTATTAACCCTTCTCTGTGTGGCCACCTGTCTTGAGAATGATAGATGTTTACCTTTCCTTGGACATTAATGTGTGCCGACCTAAATCTTGCCAAATTTATGTTTTTTTTTTATTGAGGCATTTGGGGTTAAGTGACTTATCCAGGCTCATACAGCAAGGAATATACATTTAATTTGAATCTTTCAGTAACACCCTTTGGTTGTTATTCTCCATTAAGTGGAAATTTGTACAGCTGATAAAGCCCAAGTTAGGCAACCAGCAGAATTAAAGATGACATGGAAACTGTGGTAACCAATGTAAAAGATAAAAAGTTTTTCAAGCAGCTTAGTTTCATATTGTTTGCGTATCAAGAGTTAATAAGATAATTACAGCTAAGTTAGATGATCTGGTCATCCTGGCTTTCCCCTTTCTTCACCTTACATTCAGTCACAAAAAAGCCTCATCAGTTACTACTTTCCAATGACTCCTATTACCATTCTTTCCTTTCTATTCCCTAGAAGACCATAATTGATTAAGCCTTCCACTTGAGTTACAGTAGTAAGCTTTACAAGTACAAAATGGGGGAGGTATATGAAAAAGATCAGGGTATTTTAGTGGAAAAAAATTCAGAATGAGTCAACACTATAATATAGTAATCAAAAGTACTCTCGTGGTCCATTAATGAAGGTAAGGTATCTAGAACAAGAAAGATGGCGGCTTACTGGACTCCGACCTGGTGAGACCACACAGAGACTGTCGAATTTGAGTCTGGACACCAAACTTTAAGAAAAACATGGACCAATTATGACATACAGAGGAAAGTGAAAAGGCTTGTGAAGGGCCTTGAGATCATCCTGTATAAGGACTGATAGGAGGAACTAGGGTTATTTAACCTGAGTGATGAAAGGCTTAAAGGGAAAACATGAAGCATCTTCAGCATCTGAGGGACTGTCATGCAGAAGAGGGAAAAAAACTTGTTTTGCTTGACTTTAGAGATCAGAATTGAAAAAAATAAGATATATGTTGCCGAGATGCAGGCTTTAATTGGCTCTCAGGGAAACAGAACTGGATCATACATCCTTCACCAATCCCCTCTTGCCCATAGGGTAAAATTCAATTTCCTGACAGATCCTGACTTCTAATCAAATTGATCCACTTATTGTTCCTTAAACAGGCCTTTGCCTATATACATTTTAGTTGATGTTATTCCCTATGCTGGACTGCACTTCCTCCTTTTTCCAGCCCTCTATTAGCTGTCTGATTCTTGTCCTTCCCTTAAGATTCACTTCTACCATAAAGTCTTCCTCATGCTTCATATCATTCCCTCTTGTCAATAATTGTAGAACTTATTGCCCAAACTACTCATTTGATACTTAATTCATCCAACTTTATGATGCTTTTATTTTTATATATTGAGGTGACTTTTTTCTCCAGCTAAATTATCAGACCTTCAAGGACTGGTGTTAGACATCTTTTTATTAGAATAACCTCTTCACTGGATTCCCTGCTTTCCTACTTTCATCCTCTCAAATCATTCTTTGCATTGTTCCCCAGACCATCTTCCTAAATCACTAGCCTGACCATTTCATTCCCTTGCTGATAGTTTGCAATAATTTCTTTGCCTGACATTTTAAGCTTCCAAAAGTCTGACTTTAGCTTAATTTATCCTATTTTCCATTTCAGCTAAATTGGACTAATAAGCTCTTTCCTGATCTTATCTTGCATTCTCTCGATTTTTGGCATTTGCACAAACCCATCCCTCCCTCCCCCAGTCTCTACAATGCACACTTTTCTCCTAAAAACTCTTCTCTTCAATGCCCAGCTCAAGGTATTCAATTCCTCCATGCTACCAGGAAGCCTTCCTTGATATCTCGAAAGTAACTTCTCCTCCAGATTTTCTTAGAGTATTTGTTTAATGAAGATTTCCAGTCTCTTGCCTCTGGATGGAAGCACTTGTATAGTTCAGGTCTGCTTTTTTCCATCCTACAGGTGGGTGTATTTTTCAAGGGAATATGAGAGAGAATAAGGGAATTTGTAAGAGAGGCTGGAATATAGAAACAAAGAGAAAAAACAGTTCTTCCTCTCAAGGATTGTCTAACAAGAAAAATAACTAGTACATATATATTGTTTAGTCATTTTTCAGTCGTGTCCAATTCTCAGTGACCAGTACCAGCAAAGGTACTGGAGTGGCTGGCCATTTCCTTCTCCAGCTCATTTTACAGATAAGGAAACTGAGGCAAACAGGGTGAAGTGACTTGCCTAGGATCACACAGCAAAGTATCATAAGGTCTGACTTGAACTTAGGAAAATGAATCTTCCTGACTTCAGACTTGACATTCTATTCCTCATAGTACCACCTCGTTGCCCTAAGCACATATATAAGTATACATGCAATAAATTTAAAGATAAATGATACAAATAAATAATAATAACCTAAAAATAATAAATAATGTAATTAATTCAAAGTAATTATATATACAGGAGAAGGAAAAAAGGCACAAGTAATTAAGGGAGATTGGGAAAAGCTTCATATTGAAGTTGGTGCTTAAACTGCATCTGGAGGGAAGAAATGGCTTCTGTGAAGCAAAGATGAGGAGGAAATTTATTCTAGGCATGAAAAAGAACTAGAACATGGGAAGGGGCCCCTGGCAGGGAGTGTCATGGATGAGGAACAGAGGACTGGATCACAGAGTAGTCAGAATTAGGGTACAGAGCCTGACTGAGGCTCTGTTGCAAAAGGCATTCCTCTAAACAAAAGTTTGTTTTTGATCCTAGAAGCAAGAGGAAGTGACTGAAGTTGTTCTAGTGGGGAGTGACTTGGTCAGATTATGCTGAAGGAGAATTATTTGAACAGCAGGGTGTAGGATGGATGGACAGAGGAGGAGACTTGAGGTCAGGAAACTAATTAGGAGGTATTACTATAGCTCAGGGGAGAGGTGGTGAGAGCCTGGACTTAGGGTATAGAAGTGGAGAAGAAAGATGGGTGGGATGCTGAAAAGGCAGAAATGGCAAAATTGGCAGTTAAGTGGAAATGTGGGACAGTGGGGTACTAGGAAATGGTTAAAAACCGGTACTCTGGGAAAAATTATATCTTTGTTTTGTTGATTGTCTGGATTTTCTCCATTGCATTCTTAAATCTAAACAATCAATGAGGCAATAAATCAAGCCCTAATAAAAAACCAGTTTCTGAGGTGGAAGTATTTACATGAAATTTAACAGTCAGCTGTCCTCTCCCCTTCAGTACAATGAGGGAAAGAATGACAATGACATGATTATGGATCTGGGACTCAGAGAGTGAAAATAGGCTGTAACCTTCAAAAGAAATGTAAAATCTCAGTGAATAGAGCACCAGCCCTGACGTCAGGAAGATCTGAGTTCAAATCTGGTCTCAGACACTTAACACTTCCTAGCTATGTGACCCTAGGCAAGTCACTTAATCCCAATTATCTCAGGGGAAAAAAAAATTGTAAAATCTGGAAAAGAGTTGGGCTTGGGAAGAAAGGTATCATTCCAAGTTCTGCACCTCCAATGCTTAGTCGAGGGTCTGGCATAAATGAACCCCAAGAATATTTGGTGAGTTCCATTTTCCCTCTCCTTGAATATGCTACTTTCCTGAATGTCTCCTGTACACATAAGGCAGTCAGTATATGTTCATTGATAATGGTTGCTCATCTAGTAAAGGGATTCCTCACACTACATTTCTTTAAAAAAATTTTAAAATTTAAATATTTGAGTCGACTTCCTCTTAGCATTCTTTGAATACTTATATCACCTCTGTTCCTTTGCTTTATCTCTAAGCTTTTTCTTTTTGGGGTTTTTTTCTGTTATTTGATTAAACTTTCAAAGTGCCTTTCTTCTCTATATGAAAAATATTAAATTGTTTTATACTAGCATTAAAAGGAATATTGATTTAAAAGGAGCTATGGCCAAGTGAAAAGAACTCTTGAGTCTACACTCAGAAGACCTGGCCCATGAATATTGGCTCCACTATTTACTTGCTGTGACCTCAGAGAAATCATTGAATCTCTTTGAGCCTCAGTTCTTTCATCTCTAAAATGAGGATAATAATACTTGCTCCACCACCCTTAGAGGATTGGAGTATGGAAAATACTGTGTAAGTTGCACAATACTACAGAAATGTGGGGAGCAGTTATCATCCCTTAAGCATCCTATAAATATCAGCCATCCTTAATATTACTTTCTTGTGACTGGGAATACTTACAAATCCTGGACAGTTCTCTGAATACCCTTTGTAAGGGAAGAATAATTCCCATTTTTCAAAATAAGACAATGAGACCATAACCTTGTTTATTTCCTAAATGGGCAGATGAAAATATATATAAAGTAACACCCAGAGAAGTCACAGAATCATACTTCTAAAGGTAGAAGTGATGTCATATTCCACCTAGTCCAACCCCCTCATTTTGCTGAAAATGGAAATGAAGGCCCAGGGTGACTAAATTACTTTAGCAAGATCACACAGGTGAACATCAGAGTCAGGCTTAGAACTAAGCCCTTCTAAGCCCAAAGCCAATGAGCTTTCCTTCTCTGTATCATGCTCCTTCCCCTGTACCATGTTCTCTTCAAGATCATTCTGAATGATTAGTTTTTAGACCACTGAATCAATAACAGCCATGAGTAGAAAAAAGGGATTGCCAAGGGTTTAAAGGAGATGGAAGGAGGTAAGGATTAAGATTTTAGAAAAGAAGCTAAATGGGGGATGGGGGGTGAGAAGGGAACTGGAATTGGAAGTGTTAGGACTTGAACAAATGCTTCTGAGGTAAGGTTTCTATCAAGATCCTTGATAGTGATAGGTTGTATGTCAGCTTTGAAAACTGCTTCCACAATTCACCCTCATTGTGAGGCATTTTGTGGCAGGAAGCATAGGCTGCAAATGAAGAAAGACCATTTCTTAACATTTATGCCCTATCTACCTTTTGAAAACCAACAGATTATAAACAAATAATGTTCTGTTGAATTCTTAGTGGTTGGTGGTGAATTGATGTTGTATTTGATAAAGATGAAGATGAGCTAACAATTTAAAGCCTTGCAAGACATTTGTCTCAGGGGTTTTGCCATTTGTAAATCAAGGCAGTTGTAGTTTTAAGTTTGGGTTTTTTTTTTTTTTTTAATCATGATCTTTACCACAAATGCTCTGGAGTAGGCCTGAGTCACCATTATTATCCAGGCCCTTGTAAAACTAAGGATCAGGTTTGACTCTGCACAACAAATTGCTTTGGATGTTATTTATTCCTGTCCCCTGAAGTAGCATATACTCCGAGACAAATGCTAATGAATATCTCAGCCATGTGAACTCTCACTTCAGATTTTTTGCAATTCCTGTAGGAGCTGCCTGCTTTAATTCAAGATGTAGGACATAATTGCCTCAGCTGGTTTGCAGTCCTAGCTGAAGACAGGTCTCATCCATGTGCTTGTGCTTGTGTATGTGTTTTGGAAAGAAATAGCAATACCCATGGTAAAGAGCTCCTGGTTTCTTTGGAAGAGCACATTGGGATTCAGAACAGCTCTTCTGGATTTAGAGACTGTTAGAATTCATCCCCTAGAGGTCAGGGTAGCCAGGGGAAGATGGAAGATTAAATGAACCTCAGATGCCTTGGTTTTTTACCTCATTTCTACAACTGATTAAATCCTGGCTGAATGTTTACTCCTGACCCCTTGAACAGCACTCATTTATTGAAGTTTTGTCTGCTATTTGGCAGAAGAACAACAGGAAAGGGAAATTGGGGGGGGG